>VYXC01012393.1:142437-158018 GCA_013397175.1 Platysteira castanea
TTTACATGAAACTGTGTGAGAATTCTCTGACTCCAAGGTTATAACAGAAGGCTTAGCAAAAAACAGAACAACAGTGGATTCACCATCCGTGGAAGTGTTCAGGAAATAAGTGGATGTGGCACTTCATGATACAGTTAAGTGGCATGGTGGTGTTTGGTCAAAGGTTGGACTTGATGATCTTGGAGGTCTTTTCCAACCTAAATGATTCCATGATCTTACCATTCTGTGATCTGTGGATGGTGAATCCACAGCCTCTCTGGGCAACCTATGCCAGTGTTTGATCCCTCTCATGATAAAAAAAATATATAAATAATAATAATTAATCAAATATACCTAAATTTTAAACAGTATTTTTATTATTTCACTTTGGACCCTCTGCTGCCCCCTGTCCAGTCACTGGACACCACTGAAAGAGCCTGACCTCTCTCTTCTACACCTTTTCACTGGGTATTTATACACAAAAAGGGAGGGATAAGACTCCCCAATTTCCTTTCCCCAGATGGAGCAGTCCCAGCTCTGTGAGCATCTTCTTGTCCCCAGCCCAAGACAGAACATTCCTGATGGGATCTCACCAGTGGCAAACATGGAATCACAGACTGGTTCAGGCTGGAAGGGCCCTCAGTGGCTCCTCTGGTGCCACCTCCCTGCTCCAGCAGGGCCATCCCAGAGCACAGGGCACAGGATTGTGTCCACACAGCTCTGGAATATCCCCGGGGAGGAGACCCCCCAGCCTCTCTGGACAATCTGCTCAGGGCTGGNGGGTCATTCCCTGACCTGCTGGGAATGCTCTTCCTGATGCCCCCAGGATCCCACTGGCCGCTTGTTCCCCAGGACACTCTGATGGTCAGTGGCAGCTCCTTGACCACCAGGACCCCCAGGTCGTTCCCCACAGAGCTCTTCCAGCAGCAAATCTCTTCTCCATTGATTTTAAAGCAGGTCACTGAGTGCTTGATCCATCTGCTTTGTGAGATAGCGTTGTTTGGATTTTTGGTTGGGTTTTTCAGTGGGGAGGGGGCATGGGGCACATGGAAATATGTCTGGATCTTTTGCAAATAGCATTTCAAAACTCACATGTAATTTTCCTGGACATTGTGTTCTAAAGCTTTGCTATAAATATTTAGCAAGAACTTGACCAAATCTGCATCAGGTTATAATTCTGCACATTCTGAGTGCAGACAGAACTTACCATCAGCTTTCAGTGTGCTGAAAACTGCTCTGATCCTTGGCTACATTGATAAGCTGCCAATGCCTTTCTGCATTTACAGGTCCCTGACTCCAGCCCTCCAGCCTGCAGAAACTGGTATTTACATTAAACTTTTTCTGGGATATACATAAAAGGCAAAAAAAAAAAAATAATATTCAGTGTATTTGTGTTGGTTTGGGTTTACTTCCCAAATATTATGTCCCATCTGAATAACTTTTAGGGCACTATTTTTCACATGTAGTCCCAGGTAGTGGTGACATAACTTAGGCAGTTTGGGCAAAGACAATACAAACCTCTTGAGAAGACTTGGAGTGACCCTCTACAGAGGTGGGTACAACTTCTTGAAGATTATTAAGTTCATTGAAATGTATATTTTGCATGAACAAAGCTATCAATAAGCACAGAAAAAATGGAATCATGAATTTCATATGGGGAAAGGGGGTTTATGTGAAATGTTTCAGCATTTCTAAATGAAACATCCCCTTTCATTTAAAAGTAGTGTTTTCATTTTTAATTGATTTTTTTAAAAGTTAATTAGGTCTAAAATGAAATACAGCATTTAATTACATGTCAAATGGAAATATTTAGTTGATTAAAAATTTTCTTGGTCCAGAACTCTTCCAAGGATCTCATTTCTGAAACCAATTTTCTCCTTGTCATCTAATGTTGATCTGAATGCTCTTGTTCTACTTTTGAAAAACTCTGTAGGCATTTTGGAGGATAAACTTCCCTAGTGAGGAGTGCAAGATTTGGACATACCTTTAGGAATTTAACTCACACAGGTTTTAATCTACTTTCCCAAATGAAAGCACAACAACTGCAGAACACCTTAGGTGTAACCATCCCTGTGAACTCGATATCTGGGATGTTAGACATAAATATGCAGGTATATCTCTTCTCACAGGGGGGAATTNAATCTGGACACACCTTTAGGAATTTAACACACACAAGTTTTAATTTACTTTCCCAAACGAAGGCACAACAGCTGCAGAACACCTTGGGTGTAACCATCCCTATGAACTCAATATCTGAGGTGTTAGACATAAATATCCTGGTACATCTCTTCTCACAGGGGGGAATTTTTCCTCTCCCTTTTACTGCAGTCTTCTCTTCTGCATTCTAAGTTATTCACAGGTCTGTGGATGGACGTTCTCTCTGAGCTTTCACATCATGGGATGGCCCATAGGCTTCCCTCGGACCTTCAGGATTGGTTTAGACACTGTTTTTATGCAGATGTCTCTCTGTCTCTTGGCAGACTCTGGTGGTCTCCCCCCATTTTATTCCGAGCAACCAGGAAATTTTGTAACTTTCAGTCACACTGGGTTTTTCCCCATGCAGTTCCCCTGACACAGGCTGTGTGCCCCGGCTTTCTCAAAGTCAGTATTAACCCCCACGGAAGGCTCATTGGACTGTTTCTAACAAGTGCATGTTTCTGACCTGGCTGGACAGTGCCCGTCAGGAATGGCCCTGGGGGTGCTGGGGACAGAGGCTGGACAGGAGCCCAGGTGTGCCCAGGTGGGCAAGAGGCCAATGGCCCCTGGACTGGGCCAGCCCTGGTGCCAGGGCAGTGACTGTCCCCTGTGCTGGCNAGGGTGGAGTCGATGGCCTTGGAGACCTTTCCCAACCTCAGCAATTGTGGGACTCTCTGTAAAATGTATCATACATTATATGATCTCAGCTCATCTAGGGGCTACATCAAGGATGAACACCGAAACAAATAGCAAATCTTCATTTTACTTGAGATCATTAACCCTAAAAATTTTTTTGGAAATAAACATAAAACTTCATCACTCCATTTTACAAAATGGGTCTCCACAGTAAAATAGCAGGAGAAAAATCTTTGAAAAAAATCATTGCAACAGGACTTTAAAAAATACTTAGTGAAATCAACTGGGTAGTTATGTTGCTGTTGCTAGTGTTTAATATTTGGGGGTTTATTTTCCTTCTATACTTCACAAGTTCTTCTGGGTAATAGTCTCTTAATGGTGCTGGACACATTACTGCATTTAACAGGCTCTAAGGAAAATGCTGTTTAGGAAATACCTAGTTATTTAAATATGATTATTAGGCATGAAACAGATCAGAAATACATCGGTGATGACACATTTTGCAGCTCTTTTTAAATACCCATGGAAAAATTTCATCTTGCCATGGGCTCCAAGCAGTTAAAACTGTTTCTAAGTAATGAATATATAAACATATGTCTGTATGTATCTGTATTTATATCTTCACTTTTCAGGGTGCAGATAGGGCTGTTTGGATTTGCTGGTAGGAATCTCGGGACTATTAGGGATGCAAATGTCAGACTCCTTGAAGGCAGAAGCTGTTTGGTTCTAAGTTAAAGTTTATTTCCATGCTTCCAAGCTGAGAGTATAAATGTTGCAGTTATTTTTTAGTCACTTTTATATGTTCATGATGCTAAATTCCTGCAGATTTGGCATTTTTCCCTGGACTTTACTGCATAATATATCTTTCCAATCTAACATTTGTCAGGAAGAGAAAATACTTTCAATGCTAAGTTGGGTAATGTGCAAATCTCAGAATGAAGCCTCTTCATAAACTGAACCCTGCACTCCATATGGACACGTAAACTGACAAATGTGCTTTATGCAAAATTGTGGGATGAATGGGAAAAACATGTAGAAAAATAATGGGATTAAGACACAGAGTGACTGAAGATCAGTCACAGTAGAGTCAGCTTTGGATAGCTCCCCCCAAGCCATAGCTTAGAGGAATATCATGGAAATAACCCATTATAACAGACCTCTTAACATTATTTCAATCTAGCAAGTGGAAAACCTCAAAGCTGGATTCCCATGTTCTCAGTCAACACATCTCTGCTCAATTCAATGGTCCTGCGTCCTTTTTTATTACCCAACAATGCGGCTTTTTATTTGTAGAGAATACAAATTATATTTATTTTTCCTGAAAAGAACCTCACTGGAACACACAATGCATACGCTGGTAACCTGGACAGAAAGGTTTCGAAATAATTGCAAATATTAAACCCCCTTATTAACTCCAAGGTAGAGTTCCAGGTATAAGGGCACAGCAGCAAGGCAAAACTGGCATTTTTGCAGCTGCAGGTTGGGGGAGGTTTCCTCTGGGCTTTCTTCTTCCCAGTGTTTACTACTCATAAAAATGACACAGTAAAATATTCATGAGTAGCAGGTGTAATGCATTAAATATGATGAGCCTGCAGTGGGAGAGTGCTCCTGTTGAAGGAATTGGAAGTTGTCAGCACAGAGATGTGCTTGTCTAAGGAGATCTGGCTGCAAGGATATGTGGATTGCAGGGACATCTGTTTTGGGAGGATTTTTGGTTAATGACATGTAATCAGAGAATATCCTGAGCTGGAAGGGACCCCCAAGGATCATCCAGTCCAACCCCTGGCCCTGCACAGACACCCCAACAATCCCACCCTGGGCATCCCTGGCAGCGCTGTCCAAATGCTCCTGGAGCTCTGGCAGCCCCGGGGCTGTGCCCATTCCCTGGGGAGCCTGGGCAGTGCCCAGCACCCTCTGGGGGAAGAACTTTTTCCCAATATCCAGCAAAACCTCCCCCAACAGAGGAAAAACTACGCTAAGTTTTAAATGTTTCTTCAAAGTTCACACTCTGTTCATCCCTGTGAGTGATTCATCGGCAAACTCCCAACTGCACCAGCTGGCCGGACTAGTGGAGGAGGAAACCAGAATATGGAAATACTCAAATTTGAGCTGAAGACTGGATGAAAAGGAGCCCACTTTATAGATATTTAATGTTGGACAGGATCAAGGCAAGCTCCAGGGGCTGAGGAACCTGTGGGTGTGAGCAGGGACATGAATTAAGGCAGCGAGGGAGCACCAGGAGCAAAGCACAGCCTGTCAGCCTCGGCCAGCCGTGCTCCTGTGTGTGCTGGGAAGGGCAGCTGGACTTCCATGGTCCTTGTGGGCCCCTTCCAGCTCGGGATATTCTACAAAGAGAAGGTGTTTGCACGTGGCATGGAACAGTGTCCTCTGGGCACAGCGTTGCTCACGGTGACACTCCCCACACCCAAGTGTTGGTCACGGTGCTGAGTAATCCGGGAAGTGTCACCCGGCACATCCCTTTTTTCCAAGGGTTCCATTCCTTATAGTTTGTGAGAAGTTTTAGATATGCAGCCACAGAAAACAAGCTGCTCAGTAACCAAACCCTGGCAGTGCAAGACAATGGATGTTTTGCAGCTGACTCAAAGTGTTACATTTAATGTTTAAACTATTTTTCCCTTAGCTGTTCCTCCCCCCAGCCCTCCAGACTCCTAATAATTGAAGCTGGGAGAAATCTGAAAAACAGCCCCAAGCTCCATTTAACACTTCTGCACTTTTTTCCTTATATCACAATAACATAGGGTTCATTAAACACCCCATGAATATCATTACTGAGTTGCATCAGACACCTTGCCCTTGCCAAGGGCTATTCTTTTTATTAATGTGCCAGTCCTTTTAGTTCGGGTTTGGCGCTTTTTTCATAATATACTTTTATTTTTATTAAGCTTGCTTACAATGGCATATGTCTCAAGAATGTATTTGCACTCCTTCAATATTTACTCCTGTCAATTCCCATTTGAATACATAGGCAGCTCCAGTTTGCTAAGCCACCGGCAACACCAGCTGGGTGCTGTGGAGAACTTGCTGAGAAAAATTATTAAAAAAGATAGAAACAAGAGAGGAAAAAGATACTTAGATCTGAAACTTCTTGCATCTGGCTCCACATTCCCTGCTGGCGTTTGTGACACTCTATGAAATTTAGTGTGAGTGTAGGCAAGGGCAGAAAGCAACTCTGGGATTCCGGAAGAGAAAATAGTGCTCGGTGAGAGCGGCATTACAGCAGCTTCGTATAAAAGGGATGGCACAAAAAAAGTAATGAAGGAGTTGAGAATCACAGAATCCTAGAATGGTTTGGGTTGGAAGGCAGCTTCCAAGCTCATCTAATCCAGCCCTCCTGTCATGGGCAGGGACATCTACCACAGGATCAGGATGCTCAAAGCCTGTGGAGAGCTATTCCAGCTCTCTGATCATTTTTGTGGGCCTGTTCTGGACATGCTTTAGTAGCTCCTCGTCCTCCCTGTGCTGGGCCCAAGGGCTGTGGGCAGCTCTGCAGGTGGGGTCTCACCTGAGCGAGGCAGAGGGGCACGATCCCCCCTTCCCTGCTGCCCACACTGGGGGCTCAGCCCAGGGCACGGGGGATTTCTGAGCACATTGCTGGGGCATGGCCACTTTTTCACCTCCCAGCACCCCCAAGTCCTTCTCGGCACAGCTGCTCCCCATCCCTTCATCCCCTAGTCTTCACTGCCATTGCCCAGGTGCAGTGCAGACCTTTTGAACTTCATTAGGTTTGCATGGACCCACTTCCCAGGGTCCTGTCAGGGTCCCTCTGGATGCTATCCCTTCCATCTCCTGTATAGACTGCACCTCTCAGCTTGGCATCCTCTGCATTTGCTCAGATAGTTAGGAATTACCACTGTTTTATAGTATTCTGAAAGTACAGAAAACAAGAAAAAAAATGCAGCAATAACGGTTTAGTTCAGCCGAAATTCATTACTATATCTCAAGAAATAAATGTTCAATATTTTTCATGTAGATTCACACAAAAACACAGACATCTGATAATTGCTTACTTTAGTTTTAATGAAACCTGGATCATTTTCAGCCAACCCCAGGTGCTGTGTCCCAGCCTGCCCAATCCACTGCACAGAGACCTTCGTACAGAGAATGAAAAGATCTGTTCTGGAGGTTTAATTCTTAGCACATGTCAAAAATGTCCTGTCTCCACTCCAGTGCATTGGTTCTGTGTTTCCCAGTGCTCAGCTGCTGGTCAGAGCTCCCTGCATCGACCATGACATTCCCTGTTTAAAATACCTGCATACAGATTTGGGGCATTTCTGATGGATTTAGAAACACATCCGAGATGCTTTGAGAAATCACAGAACCCCAGAATGGTTTGGGTTGGGAGGAACCTTAAAGCCCATCCAGTGCCACCCCCTGCCATGGGCAGGGACACCTCCCACTGTCCCAGGTTGCTCCAAACCTCGTCCAACCTGGCCTGGAACAATTCCAGGGAAACCCAAACCATCCTGTGAATCCATGACTCCATAATTTGGTACATCGTTCCTTCCAGATTATGCTGAAACTTATCAGCTTTTTCCACTTCTGCAAACCATGGAAGGCTTGAGAACAAACCACAATGAATTAATTTAAAAATACACTCACAAAAAGCCTACTTATTACAGTTTTGAACTTTGCCACTGATTACAGAGCCATTTTGTGGTTAATTAAGGATAAATTGTAAACATTCTGGCAGCAACAGAAAATTGTACAAGGAGATTCAGTCACCCTCTCCCAATTTAGAAGGAAGAATAAAAGAACAAGGAAGCCTCTGGCATCTTCAGCAGATAATGGCAGACTTGATTAGCTCCAATTTCTTATTGAAAAGAACTCAGCTGGCACAATTAAGTTCATTTCATATGTCTCAGGCAGATGTTCGTGAAAGTTTTTCAGATTTTTAAAACAGACCCATAAGAGCACAAAAAATTATTCCAAACTGCAAAGTTCTTTTTTTCCCTGTCCCTGGTTCATGCACACACCTAAATCAGGTGCTCAGATCTCAGCTTTGAGAGGAAAGTCAAGGAGCTTGTAGAACACATTTTCCTTCACCCTGTGCCTTTATAGCTTATGCTGGGCTACAGACATGCAAAGTGACAATTGATTAAATGAAAAAAAAAATCAGAATACCTATTTATTTAATTTTCTTTTAAAGTATTTTACTTTATTTTAATTTTTTATTTTAAATTGGTTAATTTGATTTGATTTGATTTGATTTGATTTGATTTGATTTGATTTGATTTTTGCATGCAGTCTTATTAGGAAGAACTTTGGGTTCTCTCAGTTGCTGTTCCATGCATATGTCCCTGTGAGGCTGGGATTTTGTTCCAGCTTCCTGCTTTAGTGGGCCAAGCAGCACAGCTCAAAGCCTGTTTCTGATGTCTCACTGGGGCTCTGTCATCTGTTAATGCTTAAAGGTTTCTGTAATTCTGAAACACTGTAGAAAAAAATGATGAACCTGGTCTAGAATTAATTCTAAGCCTAGGCTTAATGTTACTTAAGAAAAGCTCGGTGTAAATGTTATTTTGCTTTCACCTCTAGCACTGTCTTCATGAGCAATATTGTCCAATTCGAGTTTTTTTTCCATTTATCCTTCTTGCCCAAACTTCACCCAGGAATTAATGGCAGTCTAGTGGACAGAGCTATTGCACAGCTTTTATTGTTTCCATGGTGGATATTAATGATTCTGTGACCACTTTACTTGGCAGAATAATTTGAGGACATTCTTACATTTACCTTTTGTTTTTTTCTTTATAAGAAGACAATATTTATTAATAAAGTATTAGGCAAGAACCTTATGTATATGTATGTATGTGTATAAACATAAATAGACACACATATACATACATACACACAAATATATACATACATACATATGTATATGTAAAATATACGTTTATATTTTACATTTATATGCACATTCATAGATGTAAAGCGTTAAGTATAAATTTTTTTACAAGTGGTTTGCTACTCAGTGATAAGCTAAAAGCTTGCTCATTCTGATTTGGGAGGGGAAATCAGAGCAACAACAAAAAAGCGGATTCCATGTAAGTCAAGCAAAAGATGTACAGAGAAAAATATGAATTTTAAACACAAGATCACAAACGTGAGTGCCCCACTCCTCAAAGCAATCTGTAATGGCTGAGCAGTCTCCCAAAATGCAGGAATTTCAGTTACAGGGAAAATTTTGTTTATTTATTTATTTATAAATACAATACATAAATAAATAAATAAGATTTATCTATTTACAGGAAATTTTGTATCAGCAAAGGCTCTTCAGAGCCAGGCAAACTCTGGCTGTGGATGTACCTCCTTCACGCTGAACCACAGTTCAGCAAAGGAACAAGAACTTACTTAGATTGTGCCATGCAGTAAAATCCCAGGTGATTTTTAGCAGAAGCCCAAACCTCAGTGGAACCACTACACAAAACTTTCTGTTGCTGGGTTTTTGGGAGCCTCCCTGGGTGACACAAGAGACCCTGGATGGTTGTTGGACAGAACAAGTGGAATGCGCTCACTGGTTTTTGCTGTTGAAGCAGAGAAACGGGGCTTTGCTTCCTGACAGCTCCTGCTCCCTCTTCCATCTGAGCACTTTGATCAGCTCCATGAACAAAGAACACCACTGGACAGTTGGAGTTTTTTTGGTGAATTGACTTCTCTGATATTGACTCTGCTTTTTTTTAAGTTTCAACATGAGAGGACGGAGAATTAGTTGCTGCAGGGATTCTTTTTTTTTTGTTTTTGTTCTGCTTGTGTGAACATGAAAGAGCCTCGTTTGTGTGCACATTTGGAATTCCTATGTACTCCTTCATTCTTTGATTTTAAAAAAATCAAAATAAAATATCTGAAGAGCTCATGCCCTTCTTTCTCTTCAGCTGGGGATGCAAAACTTCCAGTGCCCATCTCAAAGGGTTGTGAAAGATGAAGCAGGGCTTAAAATGTATTAAGAAATTGCTGTTATTTGTAGTGTAGCATAATAAGAGATGACCCATAGTTTTCAGTGTATATTAGGAAAATGCCAATTATTTAATTGGCTGTAGCTCTCCAAGCATTTTCTCTTTAGCCTTCTACACACCCCTCGTACCTGTGTGAGTTCGTAAGTAAAGATTCCCCTGATAAGTAATGTGATGCCAATTTAGACCATGGCCACGGAAACACATAATTACCCTCATTATCTTCTTTTAGTACCTGTGTTTTATCATGGAGCATACACTTTATTACCCAGCCTTTGGGGGTTAAGAGCTACACACTTCAGTGATCTGGAGGAACCTGAAAGCGAATAAATCAAAATAACCGCACCTCACATAATATTTCTGTGAATATTTGTTTTGAAAAAAATTATTTGAATGCTGTATTCTTAGTGACAGCCAAGCCCTTTCCACCTTAAAGCATCTTTCTCTGCATTTATGTCAGTTTTAAATTCTATTTCATATTGCTAAAGATTAGTCAGAGGTGGATTCATGCAGTCAGTTAAAGCCAAGTGCTCTGCTTTGTTCACCTTTGCAAAAGTCTGTGTTTTGTTGTAGATTTAACTATGCAACAAAATGTATTTTTAAAAGGATTTTTACAATAGCAATATCATTGTGTGTTGAGTCTATATTATGTATATAAACTTGTTTTTAACTTGAGCCCTTTGAAATACAGAACAACGTGTGTCAAAGAAAACTGAATTAAGAACTTGGGTAATCCACAGAATTTATCTACCCACATTCAGCAAAGGAGACAGCATTTAGTCAGATTAAATATCCATTTCCTTACACTACTGATAAACTGCTTTTCCCTTTTGTTTTCCCGCTACTCAAGCCCTCCAATTTCAGTTCTCAGGACTAGAGGAGATACCTATAATGGGATTAGACCCCTGCAGCCCCAGCTGAACAAAGCTGGTCACCTGGGGTACCTTGCCAATCATAAGCAACATGGCAGATACAGGTTTTGGGATCAAATCAGATTGAATAGAACAGAATAATTCCAAGTGGAAGGGACCACCAAAGATCACGTGTCCAACTGCCCGAGCACTTCAGGGCTGATCAAAAATATATTATTAAAGACGCTGTGTTAATGCCTCAATCACTGCCAGGCTTGGGGCACCCCCCACCTCCCGAGGAGATCTGCTCACTGTTTGACCACCCTCTTGGTACTTCCTAATACGCAGTCTGAGTCTCCCCTGACACAGTTTTACCATTCCCACAGCTCCTGGCACTGGGTCCCAGGGAGAACAGAGTGGCACGTCCCTCTCCATGTCCCCTGAGGAAGCTACAGAGATCCATGAGGTGACCCCTCAGCCTCAGCTTCTCCAAAGTAGACAAGACGAGAGCGTTGTCCTGTTCTCTTTTTAGCCTTCTGATGTTTGCATATTTGGAGTCACAACTCTCACAGTTTTATGTAAATAATAGCCAATGTTTACTTAACTGTTCTTTTTGTTATCATTCCTGTATGATGAGAGAACATTCTGATGAACAGTCTTTTTGTCCAGTGAGATTGGAGAGGAAGTAACGCCATCCTTCCAATCCCTTGTCGAATTGAGAAATGTATAAATATCGAGACAAATAAAGTTCATCCCTCTTTTGCCCTTCTCAGCTCAGTGTGCGAGTTCAGTTATTTCGTGTCCTATAATGACACAAGAGTCCTCAACCACTTCTCATGGGTTGTGCCTTCCAGCCCTGCCTCCAGGGTTCTTCAGTCAGATGTACCCCAGACCTCCACAATCCTTTGACATCTGCCCTTCAACCAGTTCTTCACTCCATGCATCACAAACCTGCTCATCCCACAGCTGGACAACCTGGCCAGAGGGATGCTGTGAGGGACGGTATCAAAACCCTATGAACCAGGAAAACGACATCCAGTGCCTTTCCTTCAGCCATGGAGCTGTGACCTTATCACAGGAGGAGACTGGATCAGTTAGGCAGGACCTGCCCTTTGGGAGCCCAGTCTGATTGTACAATGGCCTTTCAACAGCAGCCAGTGGCATTTCTCCATGTTTTACCCAGGTGCTGAGTTCAGACTCCCAGGTCTGTAGCACCCTGGGGTCTTCCCTCATGTCCTTCTTGTAAATTGGAGAATTGGGCTTGTTCAGCTCAGTCTCCTGGAGAAAAGAAGCTTTCGGGTGACCTCCCTGTGGCCTTCCAGTGCCTAAAAGGAGCCAACAAAAAAGAGGGAGAGAGACTATTTACAAGGAAGTGGAGTCCCTGGAGTGACAGGACACAGGGAATGGCTTCCCACTGTCAGAGGGCAGGGTTAGATGGGATATTGAGAAGGAATTGCTCCCTGTGAGGGTGGGGAGGCCCTGGCACAGGGTGCCCAGAGAAGCTGTGGCTGCCCCTGGATCCCTGGCAGTGTCCAAGGCCAGGCTGGACAGGGCTTGGAGCCACCTGGGCTGGTGGAAGGAGTCCACTTCCACTCTTCCCTAGCCCTGATATCCCTGCCTTCCTCCTGGCACAAAACAGATACTGGGCCTACCTCAGTAATGCACGTCAGGACTTTTGAAGTTCTGTTTGCCAGCTCAGGTTACTCCTCTATGAAGATTTAAAAGTGCATTTCATAATCCCACAAAAAGACTTCTTCCCAATATTTTCAGAATATAGCACCTTCATCTATCCTTAAAAGCTGTCCCCTTATCTCAGTCAGAAAATTCAGCTTCACCTTGTATCACTGGAATAATGCATTTTTCAGATACAAAAAAGGAATAAATTAGCTTTCTCGTGTTTAGCCAAAACAAACTAATAGCATTCCTTGGACTACCATCTGCACTGTTTGTTTCCTTCTCTTTCCTTTCTCTATTATATTTATATAGGACAATTTTTGTGTTCTTCTTTCAGCATAATTACCTTTTTTTCAAGTATTATTTGTTCCTATATCACCAGTCCATACCATGTTACTTTTTTCTTAACACGGGCCCCAGGTGTCAGCGGAATCTGGAAGCAGGTTCCCAGTTTCTCACGGCACTTTGGGGGATTTCTGAGCACAACAAGCTCATGTTTTGACATTTGTGTTTTTTGCCACTCTAAATATTATATTGCCACTGCCTTCCTGAACAGCTCATAGCTGTTTATGACTGCTTGCTGTCTTATCTTCCAATCCGAAAACCATTCCTTTTATTGGCAGAAGTATCCTCCTTACGCCCAAATTAATGGCTTTAAAAAGGCCCTGAATGATCCAATAATATCCATCCCTTTGATCTTTGCACTTGGTCTATTTATTCTCAGATTTTCTGTGCTATACCAAGTATTCCTTCTCTTTTTGTTTATTTTCTGCATTGGTTTATATGTTATCAAACCGGTACAATTCCACAAGATTTTATTGCATATTATAGCTAGTTTTTGGGAGGGGCGAGGGGCGAAACAAAGATCAAAATACACAACAGTAATAGAGGATTAAAAAAAACCAAACAACAAAACATAATGTGCAGCTATTAAATAAAAACCTCCAAAATACTGTCTGAAGTCATAAGACCTCTTGAAAGCACAAAAAGACAAATCTATCTCACATTTACTGCCAACTCAGCTAAAACTCAATTTTCATTTGTCTAGAGCTCTGTACGTAGTAGAGGGGACTAAGGGTTTATTTGCCAAGTGAATTCAGTGGATGAAGTAAGAATATAATGAGAGCAAATATCTGTAATGCACTGCTGTGTTTTGGACAGGAGCACAGAGGAAGGGAAGGTACCAGTCTGCCCTTCGGGCTCTCCTGGCTCTGAGGCATCATCTGACTGAACAGGAAGGGCACTCTTACCAGCTCGGAGCTTTTCGAAACCCTCCAGAGCATTAGATTCCATGGCATGTTTCCACAGATATTTCTCCAGTTTCATTATGCAGCCTGAGAAAAAAATTATTTTCCCTTTACTGTGTTTAAATGTGCTGCAAGGATATTGCTGAATTACTGCTCTCAGACTTTGTGTTTTGACCCTTTTTCTCCTCCTACCGCTGAAGGTTTCACCCCCTGGCACTTCTTTTCTAGATGAGGAGCCTTCCATTACTATGTGAAAGAATTAATTTGATCTCCATCACCCTGACAGTCCATCCCCATATCTATTCTACTTATTTTACCCTCTTTTCTGAGGTTATAAAGCAAAGCTACACATAACAGGAAAGAATTCTACTTGCTCTGTTTTTCACACACTGTTTGTTTTTGAGTGCTACAAAAAGACTCATTGAACTATGTAATGACAAAAACTTCTGACAATGAAAATCGCTGTTGTTACCTTAAACTAACGAGGAGGTTCTGATTTATGGCAACAGCAGCAGCGCTGGGCATCCTACGGCACAGATTTATTTACGAGTGCAGATGGAAGGATGTGTTTGTGCAGTTAAGTGCTCATTACATACAAAGCAGCTGTTAGGAGTGCCTGGGGTGAAAATGCTGATTGGGGTGCTAATAAATTATTCCAACTGAACTCTGAGCAGAGAGGTCTTTCCACTGGTGCAGATGACGTTGAGCATCTGTGTATCCTCCAGTAAGTGTTCCCGGCCCTCACTGGCCCGTGGGCAATGTAACACAAGAAAAACCCTGTGGGTAACATCCAGTTTTGCTCTCCTTGTTACCTTCAGTTTTAATTTTTCATTTTCTGTGGCTCCCAGCAATTCTGTTGTCTCTTGCAAGCAACATGTTCCTAGAGAGCTGAACAGGAAGGAGGAGCGCACAGAGACAGACAGGGATTTTCTCAATCCATTCCACACGCCATTTGCATGATTGTGCCTGGAAGGGATCAGATCACTTCAGCATTGATAAATCTGAAGCAGAGATCAGAAGTGCTCCATCTGAGGACAGGCTGGCACTAAATGCTGATGCTTGTCAACACACCACAGAGTTTTGTGTCAGTCACATACTCATTAATCCCTTTTACCTGGTGTGTCTGTACCTGCTGACAGGGGAAAGCTGCTGCTCCTCTTCAGCGATAAAACTCAGGAAAAGCTGAGGAGAAAGCACTTCCGCACAAGAGGTACTAAATATTGTCTTTACGTTATGAATTGTGGTTTGTTTTCACAGGTCAGCCTCTTGCTTTGAAAGACAGGTCAAGGAAGGACGGAACCTCCCTTGGAATGGAAAAAGTATGACCTCCTTCCCTCCAAATTATTATAACTTTGAAATTAAGGGGCTTTCAGGCAAAGATATGGGAACAGGAAGAACAGTTCATTACTAGTGTGTATATGTAGAACAAGGCAAACAAACAAAGCCCCAAACCCAGGCCCGGCCTCTCTGGGCCGCGGGCGCTTTCCCCTCGGTGCAGTTCCGCTCACGGCCGCCAGGGGCGCTGGCGGCTCCCGCCAAGGCAGGGCCGGTGCGGTGATACCCCCGCACCAACAGGGGGCGCTGTGGCGCCAGCTCAGCCCTCACGCAGTAATGGCGGGCAGGCAGCAGGAGAGATGGAAAAGGGGCTTCCTTTACAAACCTACAGCAGGCAGCTGGTCCCGGTGCCCCTCCAGATAGCAAAATGAGCTGTAGCAAGGACCTCGGAGCAGCAAGGCAGGGATGAGCAGATCCCGGAGTAGCAAAATGAAATGTATCAGAAACGCCACAGCTGTAGCAGGAGCCACGGGTGTCCAAGTGTCGGGTTTAAAATGTAGCAAAAATCCCTGAAGCAGCAGCAGAAAACAGCGGGGCTGGGTGGGGAATCGCTCCCCGGGGTTTCTCAGCTGTGATGGCTGGTCCTGGAGTCTGGGCTGTACAGAGGAGGCGGCCCTGGTGGGGAATGGGATGCTCCTGAGTGCTGGCACTGATGCCTCAGGTTTTAGCTTTTATATTTTTTCAAATTCTGTATTGCC
>VYXC01012394.1:9265-23711 GCA_013397175.1 Platysteira castanea
TGTCCTAAAAAGCTGCTGCTGTCTCCTGGCTAGCTGCTTCCCCCATGCCCCACCCCTACCCCCAGAGAAGTCAGGATAAGAACCATGTCATTTTGGAAAATCAGGAGTAGTCCCATGTTTTTTCAATACTCTGAAGACATCCTGTAAATCAGCTTAAAGTATTTTAATGTCTGGTTTAAATATAAATATATGTGTGTGTGTGTGTATATGTGTACATACACAGTGCCTGGTGAGTTCCAAGAATACTGGGAGGAAACTGGGCTGCTGATTCTTCCCAAACACAAGAAATACAAGCTTTTATAAGGAGACCAGTAAAAAAAAAAAAATTCTGTCTTTCCCCACAACAGCAGAAAAAAAAACAAATTGAGAGTAGATTCTGGTTCAGTACATATCTAAGTTATGGCTAGTACTAAGTTCCAAGACTTTGCTTTAGGCTTTTTATGACTTTTTATGACTATTTATTATTATTATTTTTATTTAATAATAGACATGGAGGAAGTCAGCCACTGCTGCAAATGTCAGGGAATGAGTAATTGCTAAATACTGTAATTTGTGCCTGTAACAAAATGAACAATCAACAGCACAGTAGCTGTGGTTTGGCACAGCTTTACTTTGGCTGCTTCTTCTGGATGGAGCCCAGAGTTTAAAGACCTGCCAGGAGCCCTTATAAAGTGAATCAAGCCATAAAATGTAACACACTGGGAAAGTAAAAAAATTACTCTAGCCAGGAAAATGCTGCTGGCAATGGCACAGCGTCCTCGTGCACACTTTTAAACACCCCTATATTGTTGCTCAACACTCCAAAAATGTCTCGCAAAAGTAACAGGATTAAACTTCCAGCCACAGATGCACAATCAGGTGTAAGCGACCACCATCCCGTACATGGTCCTCCTTACCCTAAAGCCTAGGATTTGTGGGTGTTATTCTTGTTCCTGCAAATAACTTGCAGCAGTTTCAGAGTATTCTTACTTCCTGCTGGGTAATCAGCAAAATACTTCAATAATTTGTGCTGAATGACCATAAGCCAAGCTGCATCAGAGGAAAGTAGGACCCAAAATTCTTCTGGTCACTCCTGCTTGGGCAGGAGACAGTGAGAGCAGAGGACTCTGTCCTTGTGCCCTCTGTTCTGGAGTTTGCATCACAGCAGTGACCCAAAACAAGGGGCACATAAAGGTTGAAACCCAGGATTCGGTTCATTGCTTTAAAAAATCATCTTTTTACTGATCTATGTCCAAAAGGCAGTGAGAAACTACTGCCCTTTGAAATGTTCTACATAATAAACCATTTGCTGTCTGCAGTGGGGTAATGGATTTAATACAACAGACCCAGGTGGCTGGAGTTTCACATATGGGATAGTGAAACCTCTGTGGAGGTTAGCCCAGATTCAGGACCACATTAAATGAAGCAGATGTTGTTTTATATCTTCCTACTGCTCCGTCTGGAAAGGTCCACAAATCCATAATTGGATTTTACCAGAAGCAGACAGCTACAGAAGACAATTATTTTCCCCAGTGGCTAATGACATAAATTCTGCTTACAGCACTGTTTCTGATAGGATGAGGCACTAGCATAGACTGCAAAAAAGGTTTGGTCATCAGCCTTGAAATGCCCCAGATAAGGTTTCCTCCTTGCCAGTCTGTCCTCACAGACTGTACACGTCAAACCCTCACCAACACCTTGCGTGAGCACCTTGACTTCCTAAAGGGGCAGACCTCCAGCCTCAGCCACCTGGGATATTCACTGCCAGATTTCCCTCAGCCTTCAAAGACTCTTGTCCCACTTCAGCTGAACGACAGAGACAAATGATAAGCTCTTCCAGTATGGGTTTTTTCTTCCTTGTGTAGTTTAGCAGCCTTTGTGCGCTGCTCCACAGCTTCTGCCTCCTGCTATTCCCCATACATTCACTGGACTTTGTGGGTGAGTGCCATGTTCACCTGAAAAACGTCATTGTCAGCATGAGCAGTGCCATGCAAAGGGCCTTCTGCCCTAGAACTTGTCTAGCCAATATGAATTACAGGAGTTAGAACTGAGAGGTGCTGGTAGATGCTATTGCTAAAAAGCCCTGAGGGGCGTGGGTGAGGAGACCACCAAAAATAAGAGAGAAGGAGGAGATGAGGGGACAAAGTAGAGAAAGATAACAAGGCAGAGGAAAATTGTAATCAACCAGCCATAACTCATCAATTGCAAAACACAAAACAAAATTCAGGAACAAAAAACCAACCAACCAAACAAAAAAAAAAAAAAAACCCAAAACCAAAAACAAGCAAAAAAACAAAACTCAAAGCTTTTTCTGGAAGGGGGAATACATTTGCAAAACTACAAAAATTAACTGAGGACTGGCAAAGTTTAAAAATCAAGAAATGCTATTCAGTCCTTTTTAATGACCTCTTCAAACTCCTTTCTGAAGTGAAGCTTTGATCACGATCATTTTATGCAAAGCCAACCGTGAAGCAGACTGAACTATGCAACTTCCTCAGCACAGGGAAGTGAAATGCAAAGCTGAGAAAAGACAAATCACCATTGCCTTTGGCTATCATTCATTCCCTACCATTAAGGAAAAGCCCGTGATTGATGGTCACTGCTAAAAGGGGTAATAATCTACAAACAGATGTCAGGCAGGCTACCTGGAGTAAGACAGCACACCTGGTGCTGCTTTAGAAGACATCCTGAAGGGCTTGACCATTGCAGACAAACAATTCTGCTTTTGTCAGTTTGCTGGAGTTATGGGTAGCATGCAAAGCTACTACACCTTTCTAGCAAAGTTGGCCAGTGCTAAAATGTTAAACTATCACTTTCAGGCAATCATATTCACTCTACAAATAATAAAACTGAGGTGGAAGGACGTACTGCCTGGCCTTCTCCCACTTGCAGTGGCTGGAATAGGCTGACAAATTTCTCTTTTTGACTGCTAGGCTGAATTTGCTCTCTCCAGGGGCCCCGCTGCCACAGCAGCAATATTCAGCACAAACGAAGAGTGAAAGTTAGTTAGTTTATGGAATAGCAGGGCTCTGTAGGGCAATTTTTTGTCACTGTTTCAGAGCACCAGGTACCCTGAGCTGTGCCCTGAGCCACTTAGACAAAAGTGAGCACATTAAGGTCAGCTGCGAAACAAATGTTACACCAATCCAAACCATCTCTGAACAGAGCTTTGTTTTCCACCTGAGCCTGCACTGAGCACAGCTCATGGTCACTGCTGCTAAGCTGAAACTCCACTCCCCATTCCAGTCTGTCCATACATGCTCCCTCAGATTCCTTTTTGGGATGAAACTATTGATTTCACCTGAAAACTGTCAGATTTTCATTCCCTGAAGGTCTGTATGATCACATGGACACACAGAGATTCATTCAGACATTAAAAACATCAGAAAACATCAGAAACTACCCAAAGCTCTTTTCTACAAGGCAGCTGCAGTTTCAGGAGTGAGAGAGGATAGAAAAAGAAAAATACCTCTGTGTACTAGAAAGAGATTTGCACAGACTTGCATTCAGTCCTGTTAAACTCGTTTGTCACTGAGAGAGGAAGGGAAAGAGGTCGAGAATATTTATATTTAACACAAATTAGAGGAGAAACACCAGCCTTCTGCTGATTCCCACAAAACATTTATACAGCCACAACAAATCGTGGGGAAGATCAGAGTGAGACAGAATTTAACTTTTCCTTAAAGAAGAGGGCAGTTTGTTCACAAGATCTCTTTCTGTACTAATTTACAGTTTTCTGAAAGACTATTTCTGTTCAAGATTTTGTCTCCTGCTTTAAACCCCCACGTTTTCTCTGGTGGTAGTCTCTCTGCTGGCTGCTACAGCACTATGCAAAGAAACTAAAAGACATGAAAAGGGAGGGGTTTTAGCTTTTGCTTAATAGACCAACTGGCTCACACAACACACAAAACTGCTTTTTTAATGAGGTAGGACACGCAGGTCTGTTTGCATTTCAACTTGTGGCTGCTGCATCAGTAAATCCAATGTATCTGTAACTCTGGGCTTAAACTGGTCCTTACACAAGATGCCTGGATGCTGCTGAAAGGGGTTTTTTGCTCAAATTCCTACAGATTTCTCACATTTATCTCCACTGCAAACTGCCCAGGTAAGATGAAAGGTCTCTCTCCTCTGCCCTATTTACAAATGCCCAGAAAACCCTTGAACCCTCCCTGGCAACACTGATTGCACTCTGGTAAGGGTGAAGCTCTAGACGTTGTCTGGGATTCATTGTTCGAACTGGAGCCAAAGATAATTCAAGTTTTCTTTAGCATTATGCCTGCAACTAGGAAATGTGTTAAATCCTAACACCAGTGCTAAGATTTTATTCATAAGGGTTCCCTTAAAACATTAATTTGTCACAGGAAGCACCAAAACAGAATTGGTTTTAATATTACTTGTTAAGTTCAGACAGGAAGGAAAATAGATTTAAAAAAAAAAAAAAGCTGTGTTCACATTTACAGGTTACTATATATATTCTACAAATACACACAGAATAGAGAGAATAGAGAATATTCACATTACAGTTGATCACCTATAGACATCGTAAGTCTATAAACTCCCTCAGTGAACAAATTTAAAGTATCCTCATCATTTTGAAGTACAGTTATTGAGCACAGGCTGCTGGGGAGTCAACAGCACAACCTCGAAATTTGTATTTCTAAGCACCAATATGCTTCTATTGTTGTTCCATGCTGCTGCTTAAACATCTTGAATATTACAGGGACTAATCAGCACTTCAGAGATAAATAAATAATCCCTCTTTTCTTCAGGTTACCTGGGACCCCACCATTTTTACTATCTAAAACTTTAAGGCAGGACACATATGTTCATATTAAGTCACACTTCCCAAACCATGTCCTCCGCTACCTCAACAATTTTTCAAATATCCAGAGAATAAGAGGAAACCACCACCTGCAAAAGTCCATATCAGCCTTTGATAGCTCTGGAAATCCTTTTGGCAACACGTAAAGCCACAGACTCAAAATGCCCCCGTGGTCTGAAGCAGTTTGTTGGGTGACAGCAGGACGGGTGACAGTGCGCGTGCACCTCCTCAGCCTCAAGTAGGGCTGAAGTTTCATTTTGGCTTTCCAGAATCTGTCAGCACGTGGACACACAGACACCACGTGCAACCATGCAGCAACACTCCTCTGGAAGGCCACAGTGATGTGGTGATAGTGGCATTACAGTCTAGGACGATTTGCTGCTTGTTTCTTAATGGTCGTGCTAATATACAAAATATTTTCCAAATAGGAATAATAAGTAAACTCCTCAGCCCAGGGGCATTTATAATCCAGTACAATAAAGCAACAGGGTGTAAATTGGAGGGAAATATTACAACTTATTTAGGCAAATGGTGCTCACATCTAGATAATTCCCCTTTTATAGTGCTGCAGTAATTATTGATGAGATAGGACTGGTGCTTAACTAAAATGGACAGTCACATTGTCACACTAAAACTACACACAGCTAATGCTGAAACCTGCTGGACAAGGGGTCGAGGATAGCTCTTCCAAGTGGAATCACAGAAAGGCTGAGATTGGAAGGGACCTCCAGAGGTCATCTTGTCCATCTGCACTGCACCAGCAAGAACCTTTGGAGGACGAGATCATGAGCAGCTTCCCACACATGGGAGCATAAATGAAAACACAAAGATCATACAAGAGACTCAGTCAAAGGATGGAATGAGACAGGACTGAGTGGTCAGACAGATGATACAAGTGGGTGCAACACACTGCAGAAGAGAGGCATCAAGCAGGCAGAGTTATGTGGGGCTTTGAAAAGGATTTTAATTCGGTTCCGTGGAGGCATCCAAAGAGAAGGTGACAAATCAAGGACTGCTGCAGCCAGTGAGAAAAACAAGGTTAGAGCAATCTACAGTTCAATGCCTGTAGGGCAGCACTCAAATTCACTGCTTGTTACCCATTACCTCACTTAACAGAGCAGAAACAAGTTTCAGTTTGTGTTCAGTGGTGGCACTCACAGCAAAGGAAAACAAGGATTTATTTTGCCACCACGTTCCCAGGGTGATCCTCAGCCGTGTGGACAGGACTCCACAGTTTCATCGGTGAAATATGAAGCTCATCTGGAACAGGGACTTGAGAGAAAAGTAAAAGGAGTGATGGACATGGTCCCACTGGAGACTGGCAGCCACTGCATGGTGCCATAACCTGATCATTGGGTAAAAGTTAAAATGTAGGATGAAATCCCATTGCAGGAGTGAAATATGGTACAACTCTTTTTCTGTACTAGCTTTTTATAAAACACCAGTTCTCAAATGCTTCAGACTGCCTGGGCTGTCACAGCTTCACTACAGTATTTATTTATTTGTGTTTACTGTTCCTAATAAATATCACAGTCCTTGAAAGCTTTATGCCAGTTTTGGGACAACCACTCCACCTTCCCCTACCCAAGGCTTTATTGCTGGGCGTGACACCATGTGCTGTGGAAACCCTTTGGCCAGCCCAGGTCAGCCCCTAAAAACCTACAACCTACTCGCTGTGGGGGCAGGAGGCAGGGGAGGCACAGAGAGCAAAAACCTCAACACCACTGGTCCATCCACAGCCCAAAACCTCAGCAATTTATGGGCTTCTCCTAAAGGGAATTACCTCCATCCCAGCCAGACCCAGTACAAACAGGGAAGGCTGGCTGGACAGCACAGATGTGCTTCCAGCAGCCTCTGCCAGGATGATTTTGAACACTGGACAGTCAGACCTCAAAATCCCCCCCAAGAGTCAGAGCACAAACTGTAGCTTGGAAAGGGAGGGAATTCCAGGTCATGACTACAGCCCTCATGATCAGATTTGTAACATGGTGAAGATTATGAATCTGAAACTTTGCTAAAACNGCCAGTGAGAAAAACAAGGTTAGAGCAATCTACAGTTCAATGCCTGTAGGGCAGCACTCAAATTCACTGCTTGTTACCCATTACCTCACTTAACAGAGCAGAAACAAGTTTCAGTTTGTGTTCAGTGGTGGCACTCACAGCAAAGGAAAACAAGGATTTATTTTGCCACCACGTTCCCAGGGTGATCCTCAGCCGTGTGGACAGGACTCCACAGTTTCATCGGTGAAATATGAAGCTCATCTGGAACAGGGACTTGAGAGAAAAGTAAAAGGAGTGATGGACATGGTCCCACTGGAGACTGGCAGCCACTGCATGGTGCCATAACCTGATCATTGGGTAAAAGTTAAAATGTAGGATGAAATCCCATTGCAGGAGTGAAATATGGTACAACTCTTTTTCTGTACTAGCTTTTTATAAAACACCAGTTCTCAAATGCTTCAGACTGCCTGGGCTGTCACAGCTTCACTACAGTATTTATTTATTTGTGTTTACTGTTCCTAATAAATATCACAGTCCTTGAAAGCTTTATGCCAGTTTTGGGACAACCACTCCACCTTCCCCTACCCAAGGCTTTATTGCTGGGCGTGACACCATGTGCTGTGGAAACCCTTTGGCCAGCCCAGGTCAGCCCCTAAAAACCTACAACCTACTCGCTGTGGGGGCAGGAGGCAGGGGAGGCACAGAGAGCAAAAACCTCAACACCACTGGTCCATCCACAGCCCAAAACCTCAGCAATTTATGGGCTTCTCCTAAAGGGAATTACCTCCATCCCAGCCAGACCCAGTACAAACAGGGAAGGCTGGCTGGACAGCACAGATGTGCTTCCAGCAGCCTCTGCCAGGATGATTTTGAACACTGGACAGTCAGACCTCAAAATCCCCCCCAAGAGTCAGAGCACAAACTGTAGCTTGGAAAGGGAGGGAATTCCAGGTCATGACTACAGCCCTCATGATCAGATTTGTAACATGGTGAAGATTATGAATCTGAAACTTTGCTAAAACCCTGCATGGCACTGGAAGTTCTCTGACAAGAA
Organism: Platysteira castanea; assembly: GCA_013397175.1. NCBI lineage: Eukaryota > Metazoa > Chordata > Aves > Passeriformes > Platysteira > Platysteira castanea. The sequence continues at coordinate 17,122 of VYXC01012394.1, forward strand.
AAATGCCCCCGTGAATGCTCTTTTCAAAAGGGCTTGAGACACTCATTTAAAGCTTATTGCCCAAAGTTAAAAGTGTTTAATCCAGAGAATTCTGTGTGAAAACGTGAGCCCAGGAGTTCCTACAGATGGCTGCAGCAGTCACCTGCCTGGTGTACCCTGTGTTGGTCAGCTTGGGTTATTTCTGCCCAGGACATCCAGTGAGTGAATGATGAATCTCTCTCATAATAGATTCAAAGTCAGTCATCGCTGCATAACTCTACCTACTTTCATCTCAGTAACCCCAGGTTTTGGGGCAGCTATTCAACCACCTAAATTAGCATGAGAGGATGGTTCCTATCAGTAACCAGAACCAGTCTCAGTCTGGCACTAGTAAATGTACTCCTGTAAGCAGCTGGGATGCTGAAAAGGTTATTGTTTTCCTCCAGAGTTCTGCTTTAATTAATACTAAGTTTATTTTTTCCTCTTTTTTCTTCTTTAATAACTGCAATTTTCAAGGATAAACTGAGTCAGTTTCTTTTCCCCCTTCCTATAAAAACTTGAAGGTTCTCCTACAGAATGCTGAGGATCTCATGGATCTGAGAAAGCATCTCTGCGTCTCCCCTTCTGGCACACAGGTCAGTTTGCAATCCTTTATTGATATTAAATATATAAATACCTTTCAGCAAGGATTTCCATTTAAAATATTCATATATCTTAGAGAAAAAAATTTGAATAGTCATCACGTTCACTGATTAACAGTGAGGAAACAAAACACTGACAAATTACTTAAAAGTAATCAGGTTCAACTTAAACACGAGACAAATATTTGGACTGGGTAACAGACACCTAACAGCTAAGAAAACTAAGTAAACTAAGTAAAACAGACTGTCAGGCAACTTAGGAATTTAAGTAAAAGTAGCTACCTAAGTTTTACCTGATTACATGCATTTTTCCCCTTGACTTCCTATTTCTCACTTTTCATTATGACTGGATTAAAATAAAAACTATTCCTAACAGGGGCACTGAATTATTTCAGGTTATAATGCTATGCATTTCAAAAGTGTCTTGACTCCCATGCCTCATCTAATCCCTTCCAAACGCATTTTCAGATAAGAATACCAAGACTCAGCTACTCCACGAGGAAATAGAGGCAGAGATGAGAACACTCAAAAATCAGAGAAGGCCCAGTGAAGACCTTGCTGTAACGATTTGGTCAGCAGCAGAAGAACCTAAAGCACTCCTAGTTTTCCTCACTATGGAAATAATCTTTCTGCAGACAATGGGGAATGCCTCAAAAAAGGTTCTTCCTAAGGTTGTTCCTAAGCGGAGAAATCCAGCCCATACAGGCTTTCAGCTAAGCACCAAAGGACAAGAGCCAAGGTCACAAAACACACTGGTTTGGCCTCCTGGCCCACGTTACACCACTGAATCACCTCCTCATTCAATTTTTACATGGGATTTTCAAAGCTTGAGTATCAGATCTTAAATATGAAAACTGCATTTTTCGTCTTTCTAGCCAGAAACTCACCATGACTAATATCAGCAAAATATAATAAATGAGATACTGGAAGTGGTCCTGTAATTGTCTTTTGCATCACTGAAACTTTGGGGATATAAATGATGCTCAGTAGTCACACTGATTCTTATTTCCATTGTTTACAGTTTTCTTTTAACACATATAATGAATGATTCTTTGCCATTAGTAAAAGTTTTATAGGATGGGAGAAGAAAATAACTCTTTTGTGATAAAATTTTTCAACGGCAGATAAAAAAGCCCTTTCGAAAAGACAATTTCCTCAACTTATTATTCAAGTTTTTTACAGTGGCTTACATAGAAACCAATTAGTTTTAATCTCCATTTAATTTTATGGAATGCCTCCAAAAGAGCTCTTAACACAAAGCTAAGACTCCAGTAAGGACAGTGCAAAGATGATGAGAACTCTGCTAATATTATCCTCACAGAGATAGCAGAACTGCAATTCTTATGTGTTTCTGATAAAAAGTATTATGGGCATAATCTTCAAAACTGTCCAGAAAATGTTCTTTGAGTTTACATTGGCAGTGGCTGCATGAGAGAAAATTTCCTCACCCAGTCACTGAGGTGCAGACAGCAGAATTCAATCCAAAAAGGGCCAGAAGTACAAGGAAAAGTCACTTACAATGCTGGAAAGCAAAAGGAAAATATAAAACCTCATTCTGAAAAATCACTAGGACTAAAATACTGTGTTAAATGTTAGTAATTTAAAAACACAGGTATTCAAATTTAGAAATATCTCTCTTATTTTAAATACCTGATTGAATGATAATTATCTTTCTGAAGACTGGCTGGAGTTAAACTGATTATTTATCTGGCAAAGCCCACTCAAAATCTCTGGTGTTTTTTGCTAGCTTTGACCTGTGAGCTGGGAAAAGACTATTTCTCTGTGAATGAGTAACAACTCTGCACGTCTCCTGCCACTGCTGCCCAAAACCCTGCTCTCCCAAGCCTCCAAAATGAGGTGAGAGCAGCTTGCAATACACCTGTTTAAAGGTGTTTCAGAAACTCTTAGGAAATGGCATTTTAAAACTGTTTACATAATACATTTAATAAGTGGAGATTGCTAAAATCGATGGAGGCAGTCTTAACATTTAATACAGACACCTTACACTGGCAGCTTCAGAGCTTCAGTGCTGGGGACCAAATATTAATTTACAAAAAAATAGAAGAGCATTTCAAATGAGACAAAAGACTAACAGATATTCATGCATATTACACACGGTAATATCAGGGGCAGATTTGTTCATAACTTCAGTTTAATATTGAATTTAAAGACAGGTAGACTCTTTTGCCACCACTTCTTTCAGGCACGCCTTGTCTCCTTTGTCAGTTCATACTGGCTACAAGCTTTTTGGCTACAATCTGTTTTATAAATAGCCCCCATATCCTTTCTGTGTAATTTGAGATACCAGCATGTCAAGCTCTGGGTCTCACCAGCAGGAATAAGTCTGATATTGCTAATCTGTGGTATAAGCAAATCAAACTGAGTGACAGCTACAAGAGGAAGCTGGTTGTTAGGAAAGAAGCGTGCTAGTAACCATCATTTCTCAGAACAGAGCATAACAAGTGCACTGCTGCTGGATGGGAATTCGTTACATCCATGCATGGAAAAAATAAGGATGGGAAGGTGCAGCTTTCAGTTCTGGAGCCAGGGAGGGTCCCAGGACCAGGAATTTATGAGGTGATATTCAGCAAACCAGATGGGCCACGGTTGCCCCACATTAGTCCAACTTCATCAGTGTCAGGATTACATTCCCTTTAACTGTGGTCCTGATCCTTGTTCCCTCCTTTCCAGTGGTCACTCACAGCGTTCCAGCTGTGGGTGCTGAATTATCCCCCAAATTAGTCCTCCTAGAAACCAAACAAGCAGTTTTCCACCAGCACACCTCTCTGAGACACAATCAAAGAAGTATCACTGTGATCACTACAGCAGTGCCTGCTGATGCCCAAGCATGGGGACAAACACTGAAGGGTGGCTGAAATCCTTGTCCTGAGCTGCTCAGAGTGTTCAGGCTGACACTGAATAGAGAAGAGGAAAACACAAAAGCAGAGTGATGAAGTTGGCAAATATGCTGGTTCTGCCAGTTACATTTTAGTAGGGGAAGGCTATCAAGGAAGGAAAAACTGTGACGTAAATACTGGCAAAATGGGTAAAAAACCAGTAAAGTGCAAGAGCTTAAGGCAGAAAAAAGGTGAAGGTAAGGAAGTGTGGAAGGATGCTAAAGTGCCAGGGCATGGACATACACGACGTCAGAACAGACATATCTGAGGCAGATCTAACAGTGGTTTTATTATAATTAAGTGTTGTGGGAATGAACAAGGCCTTCTAACACTGTTTGGAATGAATGAGTATCACATAAAAACTGGAGTTTTTTCAGGGTGAAAGCAAGTACCAGGACATCGGAATTTTTAACATACAAGAATTCCCATTTTGAGAGTTTACCTAGAAGAGCTTGGCCAAGTGACATTAGGCTTCAGGAATAAACAACTTCTTCTCTTTCCCCCCCCTCCTCTTCTCTCAAAACCCTGACAAAGCCACAACGACTTCGACTGCCATCAGGACAGAGAGAATTTTATGTTTAACAATTGCCCTGGGCCGCCCTGGGCCACTCAGCTGAATTAAGTCAAAGGGACTGCTGGCAGGCTTAAAATAGGCATGTGTTTAAGAGCTTTGCTGGCTGTGTTGCTGCAGTGAGAAGAGAAGAGAAGAGAAAAAAAAAAAAAGAAGCTGCAGATGCATAGATTTGAAATTGAAAATATCATCAATATCTCCAAGTCACAAAGTATAATTAGATTTAGTAATTAATTCTGGTCTACATTGCCTTGCACAAAGCTTAACTGAAAGCAGAGTGGGAGAGATATCAGATACTCTTTTTCCCTTCCTGTTGCTTTGTATTGCTGTGAAAACAGGTTCAGCAATCACAAGAAAGAAAGAGATGAGATTCTGTGCTGTGTGGAGGGGTGTATCATAGTAAGGATACTAAAAAACATCTACAGCACAGCACCGAGGGGACTGACACAGCGAGGATGACACGAGAGCAATGCAAACTCCTTGATAAGCATTCTTATTATCACTTTGGTGATTTTCAGCACTTTGATTTTGTGACAAACCTTCCTGCACTGTGTCACAAATCATTTCCCTCCCTTTGAGACTGAGGGTCTAAGCAGCAGCAGCATTTCTTCCTGCCAGCTTCCATAAGGAAAGCAGGACACCCTCCTGGCAGTGGAAATCTGCTGTGCCCACTTTTGTGGTGCTCTCAGATACTTTTCATTGCTCCATAACCTGTTTTATTTTAAGGCAAGGAGGCCCACAACAGCTCTTTTGGACCTGGTCCAACTACCTAGAATCATCTCTAGGGTATTATTGTCATTTGGTAAATGATGGTCTGTGGATGAATCCATTGAGAACGTCATTCAGAAACAGCCCCCCTAAAAATTTGTGTCAAGAGACCCTGGAGAATTGCTAAGAACACACTAGGCAGATGTGTTTGCAAATGTAGGTGAAGTTTCTGCTACTACAGACATCCCTGAAAGACTTTGTATCTACGGCAGAGAAGAAGAGTCTATAGAAACTCACGCAAAGACAAAGTGGCTCCGCAAACACAAATGCCACAGCAGCTACAATTATCCTGATGTGTTTTAATAGGCATTATTTGCAAAACCATGTTTTGATAGATCAAAATAGCTCTCAGCCTAATTACAGACTTTTTAAATGGAAGGTATTACTCACCCTTTTAGAGCTCAATGCTGTTAGCCACCAGGCAGTGGCTCAAACATGCTTGAACCCCTGCCATGGATGGAGCCTGTCCATAAGGGCAAGTGGAGACCTCACAGGAGTCGTGGGCTTGATGCAGAATTTATATGGGAAATCCTGTGGCCTGTGACGAGCAAGAGATCAGAACAAGTATTAGACAAGGTCCCTTCTGACTGGGAGATCTGGCAGCCAGCTGATCTGTGTGTTCCCAGGGGAATCTGATGGCTGTAATTCCCCCCCACCACAAGCACCCCACCACCTGGAAGTTTCACAGCAGACACTGCACACCCCGAGATGCCATCACAATAATAATTATTGCAGAAGGACAGGCTGCAGTTTGCCTCATCAGCCTCGCAAACAGCAGCAGACGAAGCCATTAGCAATTAATTAAAGATCAATGACATGTAAAACCCCAAGGAACACACATGCAATTAGCAAATGTATTTAGGTAAAGCAAGCCACGGACCCACAAGTTCTTGTCTGACAACACTCTCCACCTCATCCCACTCCCTTTGCAGGCCAAGGGGGCTGCAGGAGCGTTACCCACAGAGTTCCACTTGGCAAAGCACATTTCCAACACCGTGCACTGGTCCAAAGCCCATGGACATGAGTCATTGTCAGTGAGAGTTTCCCTGTTTATTCCAGTGGGCCTTGTATGGGCTGTAAGCATCCTTGCCAAAACAAGTCGTCTCTAATGGATGAATATGCTCTGCTTTCACTGGTTTGATGGCTTGAGAACGGCTGAATTGCCCTGTACAGTCCAGGGTTGAGACACTACTCAGTAAACATCCTGCATGCAGCCCAAGAGGGTGCAACACAGGGTTAAATTTAAGTTTAAACAACCACTTTGCATTGAAAGTTAAACTCCTCTGACATGTGCAAGTACAGTACTGAGTAGTTTCATAACCCGTATATCTGCAAAGAGCCGTATGACCCCCGGCAATTAAAAGGAAAAATATTTTTTTTAAAAAAAAGGCAAAAGGAGATGCAGTTCCTAGGCTGAATCCCAGAAATGGCTACAGATAGCCACAACCTCCGGAACAGAAACTGTTTATTTCTTCCCCAGCTCCAAAGTCCCGAAGGTAATTCTGCCTGAGAGAGCCTTCGTCCAGACTGCTTCACGCTGGACATTATTACTCTTCACATGGTTTTGCCTCATTTTCTTTAATGAAGGAGTTAAAATCAAATCTCAGTTGCACCACTGGAAAATGACGATGACAACAATATCAGGAGGAAGAAGAATAACAAGAAGAAAGAAGCAGCAATTTATTCCCGTACAGAACACGCAAGCCCCCCACCCCACCAAACACACGCGCGTTC
>VYXC01012394.1:26388-37406 GCA_013397175.1 Platysteira castanea
AAAAAATAGAGAGAGAGATGATCTTGTAAACATTTGCACATGGGGCTTTGTTTACTTCCACGTGTGGTTAATCCAGATGGGCATGTGATTACAGCTGAGTCTGAGATTGCGTATCACAGGCCAGTTTGGAGAGGAAGACACTGCTGTGCCTGGACAGCTCTTCTCAAAGAAATGAGACATTTTCTTCTATGTCTTGTGTACAATTTAAAGACACAAAGAAAGAGTCAGAGAAGCAGAACATACAAGCAAGTAGGCCCAGAGGGTATTTGTTTTTTATAGTTACTGGGAAAGGATGGGACATTGTGTATGTGCTTTTTAACTGGGCAGAAATAGAAAATAAACCCACCTCGTAATCAAGCTTTTTTTACATTACAGGGATAGTGCATTACAAGGTTTTGCACTCCTACCAATACTCACTGTCAAAAGACTAAATTGCTGGTTTTCACGAAGTTGCATATTGCTCCATAAATATAAATTCAGCAGGGGCATATGACTTCTTGTTTTAATATCTGTGCTATACTTTAACACATTTGATTAGAGAGATGCATGTGCTGGGAGACTGCTGCATTTCTTATATTGAAAAAGAAGAAAAAAAACCCCCTCAAATTTATAGATGATGCATCCTTTCTTGTTTTTGGAAAATGAAGGTTAGCCTGTGCCACCAACACTCCATATTGACACATTCCCACCTCCTATCCCTGTGTCCAAACTGCTGAAAAGAAGGTTTCCAGTCCCTTAAAAGTACAAACAGTAAGGCCATTGGAAGGTTTTGGCAGCACAGCCCTAATGGAAAAGCTCCATCTCACTCACAAAAGCTATTACAGAAATCCTGTTATCATTCACTTTACAAAATAAATGGGGAAAAAATATCTGGCACTGGTCACAGAAGAAAACCTCTACAGTCCAACAGAAAAGGGAACAAGGGATTCATCGACTCTAAAATGATTAAGAAATGTGGTTTTAGCTTCCTTTTTTTTTCCCTTCCCAAAACAGACCTTACTAAAATAAAACAAAGGCAAAATGCTCTCTGACAGCTCTGCCAGTCTCTGTCACTTCTGTATTTTGGGAAATGGGGCAAGTCCACATGACCTCTGTTCTCCCTATCTTTGAGATAATGCTGTTACATTTCAGAGGAGCACTTGAGCTATTGGTGACAAGTGCTCTACGCAGTTCTCTGACTGCAAAACCTCAGTGAGGGAAAAACCTGGGCCCTCTGAAACCATCTCAAATCACACAAGAAAAGCAAGTGGCACTTGCTGATACAGAGGTAATTCAGACCTTTTATTTAACAGCAACCCGTGGCGTAGTTACAGGTTTGGCTGTAGCATTATGAACTGCATAAGTTCACAGAAGTCAAGACAGAGACTTTTTTATCTCTAGAGCCCTGTTCTGCTGCTAATGATGATGAAAAACACTGTGGATTGATGATCTGGCTGAACTTACCTCAAGTTCTCTGCAACAAAAATGGCACAGGTCTCCCTCCTGGGAAATCTTGGATAGTTTCAGACCCCAGCCCGAGTGGACTGAAGATGCTAAGCTGGAAATAAGTTTTAATTTCTTGCTCCCCACTCCCCAGAGATTTTTCTTCTTGGGGAATACAACAAAACTGTATTGCAAATGATTTGTCAAAATGCTAAAGGCGCTGCAGAATGAGGCCATGAGAGAATCAATCCATTTTCACCACAGCAGATCAGCTCACTTGTTATTAAACCATACTCCAAAACTTAAGAGTCTGTAATGAGCTCCACTGTATTTCAGTTTCAGCCAGGCAATGTGTCTGGGTTCTTCCCTCTGTGAAGCCACATCTGTTAAGTAAACCTGCTTAAATTCCTAGTGATGAGAAAAAAGACTGAATATCACCACGATAAGAAGAACAGAAATGTAGCAGGTAGGGATTCGTTTCTGTGTTAAAGAATCTATTAAGTAGATCAAAAATACCAGCAAGTTTCTCCAGTCTGTTACAAAATATTTAACTTTAAATAGTTGACTTTTTATTAATCTGTCATTCTCTTCCTCCTGAAAATATGTTTAACTTGGGCATTTTGTCTCCTTCATGTGCTTACATTGCTCTAATGTAACTGCAGTAATCCTTGATAAAATGGCATTCTTGCCATATGATAAATGGATTTGCAGCTGTGCTGCAGACAGAACTGAAATGTGAAAAATGAACTTTTCAGTGTTAACGTTAGCAATAACTGGATCAAACTGTGATGATCATTCTGTAGATACAACTCCAGTGAGAGCGTGTGGTCCTTAATCAAGTGTCCTTAACAGTAAATGGCCTCTTTTCCATTTCAAATTATCATTTAGGATAGGCTCCTAGACTTCTTCAAGGAAGTCTCCCGCACACCCAGAGTCTACACATGCTAATCATCTTTTAAACACTGATCCTAGCTGGATGCCACACGCCCAGCCAAAGTCACTCTATCAGTCCCCTCACCAGCTGTGCAGGGGAGAGAAAATACAACAAAAGGTTCGTGGGTTGAGATGAGAACAGAGAGAGATCCCTTCCCCCTCAGTGGTTCAGGGAGATGGAGAGTGGGGTTTGTGGTCATTTTATTAAACATTCTCTCCTTCCTCCTTGTGCTCTTCCCCTGGCCCAGCATGGGGTCCCTCCCATGGGAGAGAGTCCTCCACGAACTTTTCCATGGTGAGTCCTCTCCCCAGGCTGCAGTTCTTCACGAGTGTGGGTCCCTCTCCACAGGGCGCAGTCCTTCAGGGACAGGCTGCTCCAGCCTGGGTGCCCCACAGGCTGCCAGAAAACCTGCCCCAGAACCCTGCAAGGTTCCCACCAGGCCAGAGCCTCCTTCAGGCACATCCACCTGCTCTGCCATGGGGTTCTGCAAGTGCTGCAGGGGATCTCGGCTCCCCTGGTAACTTCTGAGGGCTGCAGGGGCACTGCTGCCTCACCAAGGGTTCCCCACAGGCTGCTCCTTTTCTGGAGCTGGTGTTTGCAGAGCTGCTTATCTGTCATATTCTCACTCTTCCCTTTGCCTGCAGTGGTGTTGTGCAGGTTTTTTGCCCACCTTTTAAAATCTGTTGTCCCAGAGGCCCCACCAGCATCACTGGTAGGCTCGGACGTGGCCAGAAGGTCCATCCTGGAGCAGGCTGGTGTTGGCTCTGCTGGACACAGGGGAAGCTTCCAGCAGCTTCTCACCCCTGTACCACCTCCCCTGCTACCAAAACCTGGCCATGCCAACCCCAACACAAACAGAGTTTACTTTATCTGCTGTTATGGAGCAGCATTTATTCTGTCAGTGAGAAGCCCACCCACGAGAGCAGCAAAGGAATGGTACAGGAAAGGTGGCTCCTGCTGCAGCTGGACTGGGTGATTATTACAAAATAGAACACAAGTCACTCAAGTTTTTTGGACTCTGACACCATATGTTCTAAGAAGTTTAAGGCCAAATAATGAATATGGCTTTTCTCACACAGTTCTTTTCACCTTTCAGATCCGCACCAGAGCAGCTGCATTTTTTTCACTGGTTTCCATCACTTTGCAGCTCCACCTTCCTAAGTCGGTCCTCAAACTTTCGAATGTCGACTCGATGCTTCATTAGGAACTTCCCATTTAAGTGAAAAACAGGTATGTCATATTTGTATTTTTCATACCACGCTGAGTTCTCTGGGAGGGTAATATCCACCTCCTGCAGAATAAACTGTGACAGAAAAGAAATATGTCAGTTCCTACTGGACATTGAAGAACAGTAACTGCTTGTCTTCTGATCAACGTTTTCCTCAGAAATGCAAGGCTGTTTTCTTGCAGCTTTTGGGTTTATTCTTTGTGTTGTAGGTAAGTGCCTTGTTTTTTGAGTACAAAACACATATAGCCACAACCCTTGGCTGCCTCCCCACAAAGGAATCTCTTCCTAGCCCATGATATTCTTGTTGCACTGTGCAGAACCACTCTCCTGGGAGCAGCAATCTCAATAAACATGCAGCTGAGAACAAAACAGCTGCCTGTCAGGCAGCAGAGTGCAACAGCTCTTAATGCTTCCATTAAAAGTTTCATCCTTCAACAGAGAGATCAAAACCTGGTTGAAGAATGGCAAAAATTGCAGTCACACATGGTTCAAATATTCAAAGCCCCACTTAGAAACATCCTTCCCAAATTATATCCTTACTTGCCTCAAAGAAGTTGCAAACTCCTCCTTCAGACAAGGCACCAGCCTTTACAAAAGGAGTGTTTTCAAGAACGACTGCAACACGGTGTATATTGGTTTAGTTTGCCAATACCTACTTGAGTAGCATTGTCACAAAATGCTTTTGGATAATGAGTTTTATGTAAATCAGGGCTGAAATCGCCTTGAAGAGGTCATCCATGAAAGAATAACAGATGCTAATAAATCCAAGCAATTTCCTCTTTACAAAGAAAGAACCCTGATTAACTCTTTTTTCCATGTAGAAAACATATACAGTATTGCCACACATTACCCTTCCCTTGTATTGCTCAAGAACTTCTTTTGCTTCATCACACAGAGGGCATGGTTTCTAAAGGAAAACATTCAGAGTAGGTTAAAGCACGCAGTAAAACACAGAAGCTGTTTGTACTGTAAAATAACACACACAGACAGGAGCATTCATCGCTGTAAATCCAGGTTCTTCCCTCCCCTGTACCAAGCACCCAGTCTTAGGGCTTTCTGAACCTTTATTTATCAGTGCAGTATGGGTGAAAAAAAATAAACTATCCAGCCACCAAATTGAATTATTTTTCATTTGCTATTCCATTTCCCATGGGGGAAATTAACAGCCTTCTAAAAGCTGATCCAAGGGAATGATCTGAAGGGTCCTGCAGAGGCCCCTCGCTTTGGTCAGCAATGAATATTCAAAGCACTGTCACCACCAAATGAAAACAGCTACAGGTACCATTCCTGCTAGAAGAGGAGTGAGAAAGTCACACAGGCACCTTCCAGCCTGTCTCAGATCAAGACACTTGGCTCAGTTCAAATGGGAAAAGAAGGCAATTTAAGATAAGCTGGGTGGCTTTGCCTGGAAGAAATTAAGCAGGATCCTCCAACCTGCAGAGCTGTGAGGAGAGTAACCTCCAGCAGGGAGAACTGCCAAACAGCTGCAGCGCTTTGACCTGTGATGGGGTGCCTTCAGGTTTGTTTTTTTTCTTTTTTTACGATTCCCTCATTTTCCACTGCAGCTGAACATCTGAGTTCTGCTGACCACACAGTCTGTAACTGAAGAAGTAACTCTCAGGAAGGCATGCTGCTCCAGTGTTTGCAACAGCAGAATTTGGCTACAACTCACATAAAGTATATGGAGGAGAACATGATGGCTCTGTCCCACTGCCCCAAAACACCTTCCACAGCTGGAAAAGACCTTCTTCTCTTTCTCCCACTGAAAAGTCTTCCTAGGGCTTGTTTAAATGTGAAGCTAACATGAAACAGCTACTTTTTACTTCCTGCATGTGAATTACTTCAGATTAAACACTCTACTTTTATTCAGATATAACCTAAATTGCCTTTCCCACACAGACAAGTCCTTGTGCTTGGAAAACCTACGCAGGATACTAAAGTGCTGTGTTCTTAATGGTTCTGGTTGCTTTTAGTGGGACTGGTCTAACAGGTAGGAATGACCCAGAATCCTGCACATCAGTTTTGTAACACAGCAGGCTCCTTCCAGATAAAACAGGACACACTTGGTTCCCCGAGGCCTGTGGAGAGCTTTCTAACATACCAGCCACATAAATGCATTTGACAAAGTAGGCTAACTTTTAGGGAAGAAATATGGTTTTACTCTCATGGCAAGCTCAGCCACTAGGTGGTACTGGTTCAAAATCAACAGTGAATTATTTTAACAAACAGTGAAATCTTCTTTAAAAGTACATTTATATAAGCAGTTGCTGCACGAATGCTGGGGCTGCCGTAAAAGGGGACTGCAAGGGGAAATCTATTTGGTAGTTTCTATCAGCGTGCTGCGGAAGTCATAGGTCCCTTCTGCATTTTCCTCCTCTTTTCTCCTCATTAAAAATAAGGAGGAGGCAAAAAAGGCATTAATTAGCAAAAGCTAACAGCGTAGATTAAGGTTTTTTTATAGTCGGTGCTTTGCTTTGCAAAAGTCAACATTTAAAGTTAACAGTAAACATTCAGATCTAAAAACACCTTCAACAAAGGGCCACTTTAGAGAACTGCTGGAAATCTGCTAGAAAATTTGATTTCACACAGTGCCTTACTAGTTAGGAATTTTAGAACAAAAAGAGCTTTTTTTCCAATTATTAACCCAAAGGTAAGAGCATTATTCCCTACCTTACTGCATTTGAATTATGAATGAGTTGAGGCTGAACTGGGCAGGGGGAGAGAAAGCTGCAGCTTTATAATTCTGATTATTAAATGGATGTTGACCTATTATTTTTAACCTATTCATTGGTCACACAGTTTAAACACTCCTGTATGGTTAGTGATGGAATGAACAAACATTGTGCAGGAGGAGGAAATTATTTTAATCATATTTAAAACCACTGCACTGATGTCAGCGCTCTCAGTGCTTTGTATTTGTAGTTAGTCTCCTCTTGAAGGCTGCAACAACCTCATAAATACAGCATAACCCACCTTGTGCCATCCTTTATAAAAGGGCAGAACCATGCAGGTAATAATCAAACTCAATTCATGGAATGTGACAGTCCACCTATGACCTGCTCATCTCATCTGTTTTCTGAATATTCCTAGGAATCCTTCCTGCATTTTATCTGTTGCCAATAAAGCATAAAAGAGGGTAAAACAAAATCTGCTTTTCCCTCACGTGCTCCCCACGCTATTTGGATACCTTTTACAGTCTCACAGGTGGTGCTGAAATTAAACATAGGCACTTTGAAGAGCCTGCTTTGACTGTTGATGCTTGTGCTTGGCAGATTATGTATAGCAATCCATCTCTTTTCTCCATTTTCAGGGTGAAACACTGGCAGCTGGGCCAAATCCTCAACTAGTAAATGAACCACAGAGTCACTGAAATCTTTGATTGCTATTTCTTGCTTGCTACAATGAGAGCAGGAGTGTGCTGCAAAGCCTGGTGTGCAGAAACCCACGAAGTAAAACACCCAATACTTCTTTGAAGCAGAGAGAAAAAAAAGCAAGGAGAAGCCATTTATCTGTGATTCCTGTGTATCAAAGCTGATAAACACACAGCCTTGCCCAGCTTTATTGTGTAAACCGTTCTTACCTTGGTGAATAAAGTCAGCACTGGTTTATTCGCGCTGGCTGAGCAGAGCTCTCTCCCCAGAGGGCTGGGTGAATGCCTGGCTCGTGGCAGGGCTCTGCTCAGGAAACTGAGCACCATCATCCTGTTCAGGCAAGAGTAAAACACTGAGTTTCCCTGTGCCAAGTTACAGCTCATGAAATTTAATGTCAGGACAAATGCGATGCTTCTGTCGCGGCTCTAAAATACACACAATCAAAACATGCTCCCAGGGTTTTTGTGCTCACGGTACCAACACATTCATCAGGGAGATGGTTTACTATGTGGCAGGCCAGAAACATTGTGCAGCTCAAAAACCAGTAGTTCCATTAAAAACACCCAACAAAACTGCAAAACACCTATGTTTTCTTGTTGAAATGCCTCTTCTAAATTCCCTAACACAAATGCTGACAGAAATGCATTGCGCTGTTCCAGCTCCACAGATGCCAGCTGGAATTACATATTTAAAAATGCAAAGTGCTGTACTTTGAACCTCTGCAATCTTGCTGCTGTGTTTGACATAGTCAACTTACCCGAATTATTCCATCAAAAAACTAATCTGTACCTAATCAGAATATTAATATAATGCGTTCTGCAGTGAGTACAAAGCTGCACCCAAGACAGTTTAACTTGGCCATATTAAAAGCACCCACACTGTCCTGAGTCCCTCCTGCAACAGCAAACTGATTGATGGGTTTGTGATTCCTTTGAGAGAGTTTAAATAAGTTAAGTATTATTGACAGGTGCCATGTTGAAGCCTTGAAGTCACCTGTCCATAATAACATTAATAACAACACTGCTTCCTCCAAACTTCTGCCTTAATGTGACTTTTACAAGGCATTTTTGGACTGAGGGCCAAAAAATACCCAGAAGCCAAAGCGAGTCTGCATGGTGATTATCAGCAGATATGACACCCAATATCAGAATTTTCACTGGCAAAACCAAATCAAATCAAATCAAACCAAATCAAATAAAATTTCTTTTACCTAAAGCCAAACTGCTTCTGCCCAGTTCCAGGCCTGACTTACCCACAGCTCTGTTATCTAAAGCTAAACACACAATATGATGTCACAGTTTTAAACAGCTTAATAGTGAGCAGGACCACGTTGCAACTGCTAAGGACAGTTTAGGATGTTCAGTAAAAAAAGAGCCCAGTGCTCTTTTGCTTCACTGCATCTCTCAGAACTAATATCACACAGCTTTTTTTTTTTTTAAAGAGGACAGTTTATCCAGCAAAACCACTGTGGAAGAACACTGCTGTGGACTCTAAACTTTAATGCTGTATTTCTAAGCTACGACCACATGAAAAATCAGATGGGTGACAGGGCACTGCTCCACCAATCTTCCTGCACAGCCAAAAGACAGCAGTTGTTAGTAAGAGTCAGCTGCAGGGGCAGAGCAGTAGATTTGCTGTCACCAAGCAGTGCCTGGCACAGCACACAGTGCCAAAGGTCACAGTCCTTAGCAGCTACTGCATTTCTTTCACTGAGCCAGGTGGAAATAGAAGTGCCTGGGATTTTACATGTTAAATGTAAGAACAAGCTCGGAACCTTTTGGAAAAATGCCGATCTGGGTGACAGGAAGAGCCCCAGTCTGACATGGAAAATTTTTAAATTGACAATGAACAGGAGTCCAGAACTGATGCAGTTTTGGCGTAAAGCACTTGCAGCATGTCGGCCTGTTCACACGCAAGATAAAAATGGGACCAAACAAAAATGTCTGCTTTCAGAGAAGTTTTTTAAGAATGCTTTTGTTGCCAGCCTAGCAAGCCTTCCAAATGAGGAAGATGCTCTCAAATTGTTTTGTGGATAGCAGAAAGATTAAAGCCCGGATTTCCCCAGATCACATTCTCCCTTCCACACACATATGTGCATAAAACAGCTCCAGTTCAGTCCTATAAACCTCCATGCTCTGTTGTCCTGAGGACAACTCCTACCAAATCGCCAGCTGAAGGGGAATGAATAAAACAATATCCGTACCTAAGCTTTGAGACCCCACAAAAATAAATCAGCCAGAAGTGCCTTAACTTCTTTACCAATTTTACATAATTACAAGTAATTACCTTCAGAATTCAGTAGCAAATCTTTACTGACCAGTACTGCTACTGAAGACAGAATGTGCTGTTTCTAGCACAAGACTGGCTGGATGCTTTTATAAATAACCTAAAGAAAACTGTCTTGTCTGTCTATTTATTCACCTAAGTAGAACGATACCACAGACACTAAAATACATAAAACTTGCCATACAATTATTCTGGATCTCTCTCTAGACCACCCCCAATTACAAAGATTTGCTTGAGGAAAAAAATGAATACATAAATGCAAAGAAGGATGTTCGCAATCTTGAGAACTTACCTTCCCCTACACCACAATGCTACAGATTTAACAAATTATTCTTTCAGGTCTGGACTTGGCCCAAGCTCTCTTTTACAAAGCCAAGTTGGATTCAATTCCTGTTAATAGAATTTCCATCACCCAATAGATCCTCATCTGCTGGAAAAGTAAGTTGTGACACTAAAACCATTCATTATTTAGATGAGATAATTATCTGTACAAACTTAATCTCTGCATCAATCAAGGCAAGACAAGCATGGATGGTGTCTTTTCTCCACTTACAGCTGAAAGAGAATGGGGGGAGCAAGTAGGTGCAAATATCAGAATGCACATTGATGGCATTTAAAACACCAGTCTCCTGTTGTCCTTCATTCAAAACCAGCTATGGCCATCAAGGAAACTAAATTTCCTGGCAGTCTGCGTTTGATTACCTACCAAGGAAATTATGAACATGAAAATAGGTGCCACAGCCACAGACCAAGGAGCCCACGTGAGTGGGGACAGCAAATCCTGCAGATGTGGAGATCCCCACACAGCTTTTACCCCACCAGACGTTCAGAGGAGGCCTGCAAAATACAAGAAGATCTTTTTGCACATGCACATAACTCTGTAAGTCTTTCAGGGAGAATCAGGTTCTTGCAACAACTCAAAATTCAAAAATATCATCAGTAATACCAACTGGACCTGCGGCAAAAGGCACAAACATACTGCATTCCACCCCAGAAAGGGTGGAAGTATCACTTCCTCCCAGTGAGCAACACATTTTGTCCAGTAATCCCTCCAGGAGTGTGCATCCTGGAACCTGGTGCAGGGCGACACTCCAAATTTCAGGTATTTTAAATTACATCCAACAGGTTGCTGTAATGGCCTGTTCTGAAAGCTGTACAGAACTTGCACAAAACAACAGACTGCTACCATAATGTGAAGTTTGTAACAGAGTTCAAAAGGTAATAGTAATAATAGCATAATACAGTATAATGTATATGTCGTATATATTACATAACAGCATATAATATTTTATACATAATTATATATCTCATGAAATTATATTAGTATCGTAGATGTTACACATTACATCATATAACATCATATTAATAAATATATCAATAATATTAAAATACTAAGATATTGCTGGCATTATTACATATTAATATTTATATAGAACCAATAGAAGGTGGTATTAATATATCATTAATAAATAGTATTGCTTTGGTGTACTGTATTGATGATTATATTAATGATGCTGTATATTATGTGATATATTACATATTTATGTAGATATGTAGCTTGCATATTTTACGTATATACACATATACACATATAAATACACACCTATACATACATATACTCATACATACACGTATATTAACATGTATTAACATAGATTATACATACATATTATATATACACATACATTATATATATACACACATATGCATCTAGATATACATACACATACAGATATAGATGCACATATGTATGTAAATATATAAAATATATAATAAT
>VYXC01012394.1:40364-54607 GCA_013397175.1 Platysteira castanea
TTATCTTAAATGAAGTGTGGACATGGTTTCACAATTTGAACAAAGAGAGCTCGTGCTCTGATGTATTACATTCAATTAGGTTCTCCTCCAGACTTCTCGTTTATTTGCCTATGTTATTTTGACTTAGAATCACAGAATCACAGGATGGTTTGGGTTGGAAGGGATATTCAAGATCATCCACTTCCACCTCTCCCGTGGGCAGGGACACCTTCCACTATCCCTGGCTGCTCCAAGCCCCGTCCAACCTGACCTTGGACACTTCCAGGGATCCAGGGGCAGCCACAGCTTCTCAGGGCACCCTGTGCCAGGGCCTCACCACCCTCACAGGGAAGACCTTCTTCCTAATAACTGGTTTAAATCTACCCTTTTTCAGCTTAAAGCTATTCCACATCTCAAATCCTGGGGTCAGTTCTGAGCGCCTCACTCCAAGGAGGACATTGAGGGGCTGGAGCGTGTCCAGAGAAGGGAACGGAGTTGGGGAAAGGTCTGGAGCCCCAGGAGCAGCTGAGGGAGCTGGGAAAAGGGCTCAGCCTCGTGAGAAAAGGAGAAAAGGAGGCTCAGGGGGGCCCTTGTGGCTCTGCACAAGTCCCTGAGAGGAGGGGGCAGCCGGGGGGTCGGGCTCTGCTCCCAGGGAACAGGGACAGGAGGAGAGGGAACGGCCTTGAGCTGTGCCAGGGGAGGTTTAGGATATTAGGTTTGGATATTAGGAAAAACTCCTCACTGAAAGGATTACCAAGCATTGGAACAGGCTGCCTGGGGAAAGAAATCATTTTGTACAGGTGAAAAGTGAAGTTCTTAATGCTCAAATAACTTGAGTACAGAAAAGGTGACAATCAAAAAAATAATCACAGCATCATATATTCAGTAACTTCAATAAGGAATGGAGGAAGATCAGAAAAATTTATTAGAGAATTTGGTTCTAATATGAGACCAAATTCTTGCTGTGCAAAGAACAGCTTTTAGAGATCTTAGCCTGAGGAAAAGCACCTTGAGGAATATGCTTTAAAAACCCCCATAACATGCTCCTTAAATGATGAATGCCAGTGGAAGAGCACTTCCATTTGCCTAAATGACCTACAGAAGGGAGGGGACTGCCTGCCCATGAATTTCCACTGTCTGCTAGCTGAAGGATCATCTGAGCATCAAACATGCTGACACATAAATGACACCTTGTGTAACAGCAATTTGGGCAGCACTTCGAATTTATTTTTGTATCTAATGTTTTCTGCCGTGGTGACACACAGTGTCCAAACATTAATTTACTGAACACCAAGAGAGCACTGGGTTCCAGGCTAAGTCAGAGCCCACTGGAAATCAATGCTATTCTTTCTCTTCCCTTTAAAAAGCTTTGGGTCAGGCCATTGTTTTGCACGCAGCACAGAAAATAATTCATGGTGTGTTTGCTCTGAGTGCTAAGGAGGAGCTGTGTTTAGCAGCTTTTTTAATAGTCAAACTTACTTTCCATAAATTCCACCTCAGTTGAGATTATTTGAGGGAGATGGAAGCCTATATGGGATCTAGGATAAGCCCTTATTTTCAAGCTAATTAAGGCTGGTCTGGTAGATGGTGTCAGCAAATGCCCTGCTGTCCTCAGCTCTGAGATTATATAGTTGGAGAATAACAGGACAGTGAAAAAATGTGTATAATTTTGGTCCATGTAAATTATGTGAGGGTTGCAGCAGTCACTTTGCTGCCCAAATTTTCCCATCACATGCTTGCTGTGCCTTGGATTGTACATAAGTGACACGTGACCAAACAGCATTTGTTTGGCATTATAAAGTAAACAGCAGAAATTTCATTCTACTCCTATACATTCATACCTTCTTCCCAGAAATATCTCCCTGTGCTTTACATGGCTTTGGCTCTCAAGGCATAAACAGCCTCTCCTTGTAACATCCTGCAACACTCATCAATTGAAAAAGCCTTTACAGTTTGAAAGAAAATGAGGAAAAAGACTGAGTGTGAGGCTCTGCTATGGTCTTCAAATGAAGAACAAATAATTTCTTTTTCACGCTAATGAGGTACTCCGCAGTGTGTTAAGTAATGAAGTACTAACTAATATAAAATGTGTTTCTTTTGTTTTCTCTCCATAATACAGGTTTCTAAAGGGAATTGATCTTCTTCTAATACTTTACACTCTTTACACTTCTTTCAAATTAATGCAAAATATAGTTACTATCATACAAAAGTTGATTTCTGCTGCTATTCCTAATTGATTATTTTATGGTGAAACACAATTGAGTCATATTCTGTCCCTTTGCTAAAAAAATCTAGGAAGAAGTGTTAGAGTGTTAAAACTCTGTATTTTTAAATCCACCTAAATAAAAAACCTCTGCATTTACATTTGAAGTTACAATTGTTTTAAATCTAACTACCTGAATAAAATCAGCACGTGGTACACAAATTCTGTTCACATGATTTTTTTTTTCAGGGATATTTTGTTTCTTTCTGTTGTTTCCCCATTTGCTACCCAGTAAATAATTGGCTGACTACCAGTATAATTCAGGTTATAACGCATTCCCTTTAATGCCATGGACTTTTTTTGGTGTTTTGTGTTTTGCTAAGTTTATAACAGCAGCAGTGTTGTGTTTTCTGTTGATTTAAGATCAATTATAAAATAATTTCAAAGTTAAAACTGAAAGGTGCATTTAACCCTGATTCAGCAAAATGCTCACAGTCGTTCAGCTGCAGAAGAGGATGCCAGGTCTAGGCATGTGACAAGTGATTTTTTTGACAGAATTTTTCTTTTATAAGTAAGACAGAAGATGAACAAAGGCAAATGGGTGCAGCTTCAAGATTCATACAGGGCCTTTCTCCTGAAGAGAGCAATTCCAAAGCACAGGAATAACTTCCTTGTGGATTTACTGTTCTTTTCTTAAGTAAGTACCTAAAGTCACGGGAAAGCATCTTCATTATTTGCTGCTGGGCCTTTACCTAGGATGTTACTATGCTCAAAATGTGAACTAGCACAACGTGATGTTACTATGATTTTTTCCCACAGATGAGAGCTCTGACTTTCTGTGTAAAAAGCTTGTGTTACCGAAAATGTGTTGAGCTAACTCCTGCCTTGGGTGTTGCTGCAATTATGACCCCACAGCAGAAAAGCTGTAAGGGGACAATGATATGAAATGTATCATCATAATTTATT
This sequence comes from Platysteira castanea, assembly GCA_013397175.1. NCBI lineage: Eukaryota > Metazoa > Chordata > Aves > Passeriformes > Platysteira > Platysteira castanea. Next base: position 43,513 of record VYXC01012394.1, read on the forward strand.
GACTGCTATGAGGTCTACATAAAATAAATAGCCGGAAACAATGGCAATTTTATTTCAGCAGCGTTTCCAATTAAAGCAGTCCTGTCATAACTTGTGTAGAGGTGCTGTAAAATACAGTACTCTTCATTTTACTCCTAATCACTGCAGCTGTATCATCCTACTCACCCCCTTTGCTCTTTCTATTTGACTTAATTCCAGGGTATTTCTGTGGTTTTGTTCAGTACTTCACTGGAGATTCAGCACTTACCTGGAGAGGTTACAACTCCTGGAGGGAGTTCCCACAATTTAAAAAAGCAGCATGCAGGCATTCTGTTCTTTCCACCCAAAAGTCAGTTTTTAATCCAGAAGTAACGTTTAGCAAGACTGTGTGGCTTTCAGTAGGCATAAAGAAGAATTTATTGTTTTCTAATGACTCCTTCAGCTCCTGATCAGCTCTCTGCTTGTGCAGGTGTGTGGATTACTGGGTTGAAAATAGGTAAAGGAGGGAGGGCTCCACAGTATTCACCCCCTTTTTTCCTCAGCACTTTTTCTCTTAGATGAACAAATTCTCAAGCACAGGTTCAGCTACTCGTGTAAGCTGAAAATTCTTTATTCTAGACATCGCTACTGCTCAAATAAAAACGTAGCACATTAAGTACTTTTTTGTTCTTCTTTTCTTTTCTTCTGTTCTCCTGTTTGTTTACAGTTCTGCAGGACTAAGACATAATTTGGCTCCCTCTGGGTTCTCCATTGCCATCTTGTTTTGTTCTGTCACTGTGGAATATCACCACAATGTGTCTTGCCAGGCTGGTAACTGGGCAAACCCTTAAACTTGTACCTCTCTTTCACTGGTCTGCCTAGATCTTGTCATACAACATCTCCAAACAATTTGTTTATGTTATTTACTTATTTGTTTATAAATAAATAAATTTGTTTATGTACTATTCATTTATTTATGCATTTAAGATTCTTGTCTGCAATGTTTCAGCTAATTAGAAAGACTTTCATCTACTTTCTATTTGTGTTGGAGACAGCTATTTTCAGTATTTCAGAAACTAATGGGACACATAACAGGTAGTCAGTTGGTGCTTTTACTGTTTACTATATATATTGACCTGATTTTCTGTGGTTTTCTTCTACTTCAACTGTTGTTTCATAGTCAAGGGAAAAAAAAAGGACCCTGCTGTCAGGCAGCTCCAAGAAAAGTTCTTGTTCATGAAGTATATCTGGAATGTGACTGCATGATGCCCAGGCACCTAAATAATACAGTACATATTCAACAAAACTGATTTTTGAGAACACCTTCAGAGGCTTTTTAGCAGTTACATTTCAATGTTTTGTGTCAGTATTGTGTGATGCATGTATTTATTTTTTTGGTGAGCAAAAGATATTGAAACAGTTGTTCTGAACAAGGTAAAAAGATACCCTGGTAGACAAGAATAGTGAACTCTGAGTTAGTACTGCCATGCAAAGGACGAGCTAATTTTTATCTGAGCAGTACAAGCAGGAAGGTTTAAAAGAAAATGCAGAACTCTTATTTTGGTTTCAGTGGGGCTGTGTAGACAGGAATTTGGTGAGTCAGCCTACATGGAAAAGGAGCTCTATCAGGGCTTCCTTGGAAAAAAATTATTTTCTTTCTCTGATTTATGTAATTTTCATCTCTCAGACATGCTGCAAAACTTATTCCTCCAGGTGCAGTTTTGGGCAAAAGGTGAAGAACTGCACTCCTATTTTTTACTGTCTTCCTGCTAACTAGTAGAAAACTGGTATCTTGAGAAAACTTTGTTAAGTGTGGACACGAAAAGTTCATGCTGCTTTACAGACTTTTAATTCAGAGCTGGGTGCTAAGAATAGTGCTTAAATACTGGGTCAATACAATACTACTGATCAAATATATGAAATAGCAAATGAGGTAACAAATCTGGATTGATGCTGATGATGATGAAGTCCAGTGTTAGTAATTCTGTAGTAATTTCCTTCTTTTAACTTAAGAACAAAATTAAACCGAAGTGAGTGAGATACAGTACTTGGGATACCCCTAGAATCTATAATAGATTGTTATTGCTACTTCCATTATTTTTAGTAGTAGTGCTCCAACATTTGCCTAATAGTTTTGGAGGGGTAGGTAATTCTGCAGAACTTTATAGAATGATACTAGAAATACTGTATGTTACTGAACACAACCACACACAATCCCTCTTAATGATATTTATGTTTAATTGTGCAGACAGGTGGGAATTTTATAAAGAAGATAATTACATATTTATATAGGAATAAGGGCAAGATTAAAATAATTGTATCTGTTTATGCTTCAATTCCTATTCTAGTGTTTGCCACCCCTTAAGTTTTTAATATCAAATACTACACAGGTGGTTTTGGTATATTTCAGCCCAGCTACTCTCACTCTGTTGCACTCTGTGACTTCTTCTCAGCAGCTATTTTGGAAGTAAATATGGCAGTGTTCTACCCATACAAAAGTTACTTAAAATGTAACTTTTTTTTTTTTTTTTTAAATTTAGCCTAATTGCTTTGAGGTGGTGCTGAGGACTGGTTTCCATTCCCATTTTAGAACCTCAGTAAAAGGTATGGGAGGTAGGTTCCACTTAGCTGAGAACTAAGAAGAAAAGTGTGAACAATAGAAATTAATGAATCCAAAAATTTTAGGCACTGCAGTGAGCTGAAGTAGGACAGTCTTCTATTTGTCATGTTTTTACAGCAGTTTATGGAAAAGTAATTACATTCTCTTCAGCAAGGTAGCTATTAAAAGCTAGAAGAACCTGTTATTCTTGAAAATTATCACTGCAAGCTATTACAAAATCAGTATACAGATGAGGAAGTATTTCATCACTTTGGGGTTATGACAAGAAGCTAGCGAAAAGCATTACAATTTCCTTAACAAGCTACTTTGCTTTGCAGCTTTGATTAAAAAGGAATTGAATAAATAATTTGCATTGACCAAGGAGAGCTAATCTCTGCCAAGGCCATCCCGATATGGAATTTATTCAACGAGTGAAAACCAGTTTCTCTTGAATCAACACTGGGAAGAGCCTTTGACTACTTAACCTCATCTTTGTCCCAGGTACAGAAGCACAAGGCTACCAGAAGGCATCTGCAGCTCAGGAATGAGGCAGATTTTAAATTAAGAAGTCTGTGCATAGCACTAGAACAGGTGGAGCATCGTGATCTTGGGGGTTCAGCTTCAAAATGTTAAGAGCCTGTCTAAATACGGTACACACTAATTAAACCACAGACTAAAGCATCTGATCAGAATTTTGTGTGATGATAAGAGTGGAAAGAAAAGTTGTTCAGAGCTTGTCTGGCTCTGCCTCTGTGTTTTACTCCCTTCTGTCGTTCTGTTCATGCTGAATTTCACTCCTCATTTTAAGGGGCTCGGCTGCAGTGAAGCAGTCGTAACACACCCCATAACTCCGCAGGCAGAGTAATCGGGATGCAGAACCGCTCCTCAGCTCTTCCAAGGTACCACTGCAGCTTTTCCTGCTGTCCTGAACTCACCGGGCAAGGAAAAGGCAGGGAAATGTTCATTATTCGGCAGAATAGCGGCACCCTGTGGCTCCTGCTTGACTTCGATTTGAAATATATAAAATCCTACTGTAAAATCTCTCCAGCTTCCTCTGGTGCATGCTGGTTATTATTATAACACAAGCTAGAAGTTTTTGTAGTTAATGAAAGGCGGCAGATTTCTTTTTAGAGACCTTGATGCTCTGCATATGAGAAGAGAGTGCTTTGGAGGCAAGAATATGACTGTCTTCAAAAATGAAAATTTTGTGCATACTTACTTTCATTATTCACAGAAAGCTATGAAGCCATCTCCGAGGTCATTTACATGCAATTTTATGTCCAACAGTACGGATTAAAATTAGTCAAACTGACCTGTACTTCAAGTAAGGCCTCAGGTAGAGTTTTGTGAACCTGATCCCCTGATATTTAGAAACCTAGTATGTATCATTTTGATTAATTTCTGAAATAAGGAGCCTGCTACTACTATCTGGAGGCCCTGTGTTCCGCTAGTGCAAAGACTTCTTAATAATGAGGCAGTGTTCTGACCACTTTCCTGTATCACACCTGCTGTGTCACCTATGACACATTTTGAGTGTCACTGTCACTCAAATCCCACCACACCTGTCAAAAAAAATGAGGCAGTGACACAGCATCAAAGGAAATCACTGTTTGCACTCTTATTCCTCTATTGTTTAATTTATTCTTTGTACTCCAACCCTAATATCACTACTGTTTGTTCCACAGCCTCTGTAATGAAATTTCTTTACTAATACATCTCTATAGAGGTGAGTGCTCTAGTTGGGAAGAAGTGAAAACGTTCATGTGTTTCTGTTTTCTGCTGGCCACCAAATTTTCAGCACTCAGGAGGGCTCAGCACAAGTCCCAGGTGATGGATTTTGTTCCAGCAGCACAGACGTGCGCCTTGGCCATGCAACAAAAGCAATAATCAGTGTTTCTAGATGAGTAAAGTATAACTAAAGCACCCAAAGAAGTATAAAGGATTTCTACTGCAATTTTGGGCGGAATTTTGGTTGTGTAGGTCAAAACAGGGCTTAACTAAGTCATGCTGCCCAGAACCAGACGAGCTGTGAATGAATCTCTTCTATCTGTAGGGTGTTAAGTTTATCTAACATATATATGCTTTATTTCATATGCCACATCCTGACTTTGCACCCGTATTTCAGGGGTTTGTCTCAGACACTGAAGCAGCAGCTGGACAGCACCTGCTAGCTGACACTTTCTCAGATCTATTTAAACGAGAACCACAGTTTCAGAGCAGCAATTGCCACTCCAGCTGGGGCTGGCGTGGAGGCAACACTACTGAGGCAAGGAATCCCAGAGCAACCTGACAACAAATGTAAGAAAAAAAAGGAGCAAGAGAGCAGAGAGAGTGGTTGGTGGGTGTACAATTGCTTAAGTGAGAAGAAACAAGATCCTTTAATTTCGTTTTTCAGTTTTGAGAGGTATCTATCAGATTATCCCCTCTATGCAGAAAAATGACAGCAACATAGTGGAGATACCTGACTTGTTTTAAAACGACTGCAGTGGGTCTGTAGCAGGTTAGACACAACATTGTAGAGCTCAGTGCGTTATTTGCCCTAATGATAAGTTAATTGGCATGTTTCAATACTGACAGCTGCTGAGTGTTGTTACCAGCGTTTACTCACAGGTTCATATTTTCAATAATCAATGATGCCAAGAACACCTTTTAGGTTTGAGCTGTTGGATATTCCATCAAGAGGCTGAGGAAACAACTCCAATTTACTGAGAAGAGATCCTGAAAAAAAAAATTTTTGTTCTCCTGAACTTTTAAGTGGGGTTGTGAAAGGAAGGCATGATTTTGAAATAAACGTCAGGTTCCATAAGTACATTTGCAATCATTTATCCACTTAGGTTCTAATGCAGAACAGAAATAATGATTTTGACACATTAGAAGAAAGCACAACTGAAATCTGTCAGTATGACATTTCAGTAACTGTGCTCCATCCTGCCTGTAGATAGTGTTGGATGGAATCATTAGCAGTTCAAAATTCTCTATAATTGGGTCCTATGAACATTACTAAAAGTCTGAAAATGGTGTAGAAGAAGATTTTTAGGTCAAATCTGCTTGCATTTAATGTAAAATGTGCAAAGGTGATAGTGAAATAATAGTTAAAAAATTTCCAAATATTCAAAATACACTACATAGGATGTATGTTTTTCGTTTTTTTTCAAAATTAAAGTTGTGTTTCATGTTAAAATATGTTCTAGCATTTGCAAGCAGGTACAGCTTCCTGTGTTGTGCAACATGTAAGGGGTTAACTGGCAGACAGGCTGGTTAGGATATTGCAAAAATTGCTGGAAACTTAAATGAAGATTGTTACCCTGTCTAACATATAGAACTTCTTTCTGAAAGAAAAGAAAGTAAGTAATTTAATGATAAACTGATTTATAGATGCGTAGATATTTATATTAATCTCATAGATCTAGTAGCTGCTTTGTAACCTACCAGTGGTTAATAACAGAATAAAGTTCTTCAAAATTTACTCTGATTTGTATGTACTCTCTGAAATCCTTATCAATAAAACTGCAGAAGTGTTACTTTTTCTTCCTTCATAATCTCAACTATTTTTTGAACATGTTATTCCATGGGGGAAAAAAGAATATTGAGATATATAAAGTGCTACAATTTCACCCATGTGGTTCTAAGAATAGATACTTCTGTTAGGGGTTATATGCTTCATAATTGGAAGAAGTCTAATTGTAATTGTAGAGAGTAGCTCACATTCAAGCCTAGACATTCAATTTTAGGAAAGCTAAAAATGACCTCAAAGCAGGGATGGATCTTTTATCAGAAACTCAGGTCAGGTAAAGCACAGAAGCATATTAGGCAGAAGCACTTTTTATTTTCAGAGACTAGAAAAACCTATTCTTTCCCTTCCTTTTCTGAAGAAGGATAAAACTCCTTAAACTCTGGTAGCTTGGAAAATTCTTGTCCTAATTTGAAAAATGACTCCTCAGCAATTTTACTCAGTAGAAGATTATACCTCAGAAATAAATAAATGTAAATAGCTGCTTAACATAATTTTATCTATAGACACATTTCTGCCTTACTATAACAGTGGTTGTATTTGTTTAATAAATAAAAAGATATATTAAAATCTAATAATTATTTCTTTAACAGTAGTAATATTCTGTTCAGACTTTTGCAGAGAAAAAAAGACTAAAGCTGTAAAAGAATCCTTTTGCTGTAGATACAAAAATGCTAAGCAAAAATATGAACTTTTCAAAGTAAAGAACTTTTCCTCTTAAATATCTCTCTTTTTTTTCACCTCGACTTCTACATGAGACAGGAATGTCTGCTTTAAAGTGTATTTTGGAAGCCATACTCTGGCTTTCATTCAGAGCCCTCTGAACTGTGCACCGCCAACACAGAGGAGAGCAGTTTCAGCCTAAAATCTGGCTGCCAGTGCAGCACCTGGAGCTAGAAATCAACACAGAGGTGTTCCTGCTGTCATTATTTACATTATTTGCTCTGTTAGATTTGTTTACTGCAGTGTTGAGGATGAATTGGTATTTTACACATAATAGCCTTGACTCCTTTCACCTGTAGCTACCTAAAGAGTGTCCCTTGCCCTAAGACTAAATGGTTTCCATGAACTTTGTGTGCATTTAAATGCATTATAGCATCTGGAGTGGCTGCAATCATTCCTGAGACAGCACGGTGAATACACAAAAAAGTACTGTGCAAGTGTTCCCCTTTTGTTTTATTTTATCTTTTCCAGTTGTGGATCTATCTATAAGGCACCATATCAGCTTCTGCATTTTTCAGATGCTGAAGTGTAGAAGTAATTAGTCATTTCTGCTTTATTATGTGGGAGAAAGCAAAGGTGATAGCCTAGTTTACAGAGTGATGTGAGGGTAGTACATCACTCAGAAAAAATAAAGGGTGAAATAAATAAACAAACAAACAAACCCCAATGGGTAATAAATAAAGTTATAAACTGATCTTGAGCTGTTGAGTCCAGGCACACACTGAAGCCTCTGCGCCTGATCTATTGGCCCCAAGAGCACGGTGATTTTGTTATCAAGAATGCAGAGCTGTAAATATAATTGCCTTATTGATTTCTCTCCCCTTGGTACCAATGTGAACAGCAGCTGAGGAGAGCTGTGCTAAGCACAGGCACATCTTGCTATGCCTCAGAGTTTCAGGCAGCATCTCCATGTTTTCTTTTCAATCCTATTTCCATGAGCTTCGAAGCTCTGAGATAAAGCCACGTGATGATAGTAAATAACCAGTGGCACCTATCTGAACTTCAGGCTACTGAATTACATTGGAAGGAATGTGGCAGTGATGCCTTTTCCTGGGCTTGGAATTAAAGCCAAACATGGTTAGAGGAGAAAAAGGGATTTTACCTCGGTGTTTATTAAGGATCCTTAGATCCAGGCAGGAGCACCCCACAGGCATGTTCCCCCTGGAGCAATGCATGGAATGCAGGTTGGAAAATGCACACTGGAGAATGCACGGAAAAGCCCCCCCCCCAATGATTTGCATATACAATTACAGACCTTGCATATTAGCATATCTGTCATATATTCCCCAATGGGAGGCTCAAGAGGAATGTCCACCCTGCATGGGTTTATTTCAGTTTACAGAATGTGTTCTGGAGAGGACCTTGGGTCTGGGGCTTTCTGACACGTTAACTACAGAGTTTCCAAGATGTTTGGTCTCTTGGCTTAACAGAACTTTGGGTCTAAGCTAGTTACCAAACTTAGGGAATTACAAGTATGTGGGCTAAAAGCAGTTGGGATACATAAAAGCTGTATAAAAGGGTATATGAAGGAGGATATGAGAGGAGTATATGAAAAACAAAAATCCTTATGGCATCAGCAGTATTTCATACTTTTGCTTTTCTAGCCTGGCAGGCATTTCTAGTCTTTCAGATTTCCAGCTCTGCCAGAAAACGTAGCTGCTAACACACACCAGTTGTGTTAAACTGGAAGAACATCTCCTTAAGTGTTTAAGCTGAATTCAAAATGAAAAAGAAGTAATCCCAAACCACAATTTTCTTTTAGAAGAGTAAATAAAAAAGCACTAAATCCTCGAGCAGGGTTAATTAAATCCTGCACTCTTTTAAATGCTACAGGATGTTAAATTTAAACAGTGAGCTAAACACATGAGGGATCTCTGAGGATTCCCAATGCAGCTGGTAGGGCAGCATTCAGTGCCAGGTGCTCCAGAGTCTGGGACCCAATCGAGTGACACTCTACTTCTGTTTGTTTCACACAAGAAGTGTGATGGATTTACACTGCATTTAGTTTTATGAGGCTCTCATTATCTTCATTTCTCTACTCTGAGGATGAACTCACCTAAGAGGGTATAATTATTTTGCTTTTAGTTTTCCGTAAAACATATTAGATTTGAAAAAACAACCCCATAAACTGAAGAAATTAGTAACTGTCAATTCATGCATCAGTTTGTCTCATTTTTCTCTTGTCTAAGTTCTCTTTAGTGTTAAATTACTCAACACATCAACCTCAGAAGAGCTGTATCTCACCAGTTTTCAGTGAAAGGGAACAAGAGGAGTTACAGAAACAGGGTGCTGCTAAAAACGAAAAGGGGGAGTGGAGAATGCCAGATGGGACACAAGTTTTGAACAAGGCACTGACTAGGAAGGTATTGGAGAACCTGCATGCCTCGACCTATTGAGGAACCCAAGCACTTTGTGATCATTTAAGGAGAACATACATATATATTGAGATTTTTGAAATTGCTAAAACAATAACAAGAGATTGCATTATCTACCAAAAAATAAACAAAAAGGTGATGAGAAAAATGCCCCACAAGGGAAGAGAACTGGCAAAGAGACCCTTTCAAAACATTAAAAACATTCAAGATTTTACAGAATTACCACAATGTGTCCGCGGAGACACAATAAAGAGGCTCTGACACCTGCCAGGTTCAGCAGAAAGAAGCAAATGACGTCGGTTTATTGACACTACATTATTCTTACACACATTCCAATACTATAAGGGATTGGAGAGCATGTCACTTCCTTCTCCATCTTCACTGGAGAACAAAGGTGCCCATCCAAGTGGTTAATTATCACAAAAGGAATGAAAAACAGAAAATACCGTTAAGTAAACATCGGCTCTATTTACATAAAACTGTGTGAGAAAATATCTGACTCCAAGGTTAAAAACAGAAGGCTTATAATAACAAGGCGACACCACAAGTATAAAGATTTAAGTATTTATTAGTTATAACAGACCATCTAGCTCACTGGGTCGAGGCATACCCGACAACAAAGACGACAGCGGAAATGGTTAGTAAAATTTTGCTTGAACAGATAATACCAAGATACCAGGTGGTAAATACCATCAATTCAGATAGGGGCCCACACTTTACTGCTAAAGTTTTACACCAAGTAACTCATGCCCTGAGCATTACATTGAGGCTTCATACCCCGTGGAGACCACAAAGTTCTGTGAGGGTGGGAAGGATGAACCAAACGCTGAAAGTAACCCTCACGAAATTAACAGAAGAAACGGAGATGAGTTGGTTGAAGTGCCTTGTTGCGGTGACCCAGCCTGAGTTCAGGCTACGCGTCAATCAAGGCATGCAGTGGGTGGATTTCCCCGCCCAGGACAGTGGGTCTGAGGGCGGATCTGAGGGTGGACCAGAGGGCAGACCAGAGAGCGGTCTGGAGGGCGGCACAGATGTGTAGGCCATGCCCCCACCGGGTGCCACTCCACACTGGGTCACCTCCCCCTGTTCTTGGAAGTTCTATGTCAGTTCAAGGTTATTAAGTTGTTCATTGGTTCTCCCCGCTACTTCCACCTCCCAGTTTTCTCCATTGGTTACTGTTCCAATCACCCCGTATTATGTCACCCTTATGTTTATTCATGTACCTTACTGCATAGTCAATTAGTTGCCAGAAGGTTCCGTTCCGTTTGTAACCCCATTGGTTGTTTTAAAATGGACCCTCCCCTGAGACCCTGTGATTTGTTACCTATCACCCCATGTCATTTTCCCATTGGTTTATCCCCTTTGTACCGCCCCTCTCCGCCCCCCTTTATAAGTTCATGTGACCATCATTCTGCACTCTTTGTAGCCCTGCTCTCCTGCTGCTTGGTTCTTCTGGCTCCAGGGTCGAGGAATAAAGTCTGGTTAGCTGCTACACTGAGACTCTCTCTCCTCTTTCGCCTTCACTGCCTGCTACTTTGTTCCATCTGACCGCTGCCAGCTCCACGCAGGAGCCAGAAGCAGCACTCGAAGATCTGTCTGCTGAGCTGTGGCTTGCCCCTGACTGGGACGCCTCGGCAAGACACTTGCTTGGCCTCCGGGCGGCCAGCAGTCCGAGAAGCGTCAGTGCCTCCCCCTAGCCTTGATGAGGGAAAGGACAAAACCTGGAGCGGACATAGATGTTTCTCCCTATGAGATGATATTTGGTCTACCCTTTCTGACTACCTCAGATAATATTGGGACATATGAAGAAGGAGACCAGAGTGTAAGGAAGTATGTACAAACTATTACCAGCACTTTAAAGGAACTAAGAAAAAAGGGATATCTCCCCCAGACTACACCAATTGACTTCAACATTCACATGTTCCAGCC
>VYXC01012395.1:0-21439 GCA_013397175.1 Platysteira castanea
GCCGGCCCGGGCGAGCTGGGTCGGTGCCAGTGGGCGGGGCTGCCCCGAGGGGTGGAGACTGACGGGCCGGCCCCGCCCACCCAGCAGGGCGGTGGTCGCCGTGAGGGGACAGGGGTGGGCACCCCCCTGGCTGGGCTGAGCGCGGCCTCGGAGGAACGCCCGGGGACATCAGGGTGCGGTGGCACCCAGGGTGCCCCAGCCCAGCAGTGGCTGCTCAGCCTGGCCTCCCCGCCAGTGGGGCCAGGGGACACTCACCCGCTGGCCTGGGCTGCTGGGTCCCCAAGCCCGGCCACAGCCGGGCATCATGCCCAGGACAGTGCCACCCTGTCCTTGGAACCACCCTGGGCACACACAGCCTGTGTCTCCGCTGGCTGGAGAGTACATGGAGTGACTCTTCGGCCAGTGGAGTCTGTCACCCCACTGGGTTCTGCTCCCGTGTCCCTCAGAGACACCAGGTGGGGACAGGGCAGGGGACAGGGTCTGTCTCTGCGGATGGCTCCTGGAAAGAGGCACCGACGTATTGAAAAGCAGACAGAATTTGCTTCTCAGCAGCATCCAGAGTATCCGGATAGGGCCCTTCACTCAGGTTTTAGGTGATGGATTGATGTCCTGCACAGAGAGGTGGCAGCCAAGCTGGAGGGGCAGCAGGGGTGCTTTGGTGGAAGAAGCTGGTGATTTGGGGAAAGGATGTTCTTGGAGCANCTGGAAGCGGAGCGGGAGAGCTTCGAGCGCGCCCAGGTGCGGGCGGGACAGGGCGGGGCGGAGGATGCGAACGGCGAGGAAGGGAAGGTGCCAGCTGAGGGGGAGGGGCCAGGCTGGGGCGTGGTNAGCCGGGCATCATGCCCAGGACAGTGCCACCCTGTCCTTGGAACCACCCTGGGCACACACAGCCTGTGTCTCCGCTGGCTGGAGAGTACATGGAGTGACTCTTCGGCCAGTGGAGTCTGTCACCCCACTGGGTTCTGCTCCCGTGTCCCTCAGAGACACCAGGTGGGGACAGGGCAGGGGACAGGGTCTGTCTCTGCGGATGGCTCCTGGAAAGAGGCACCGACGTATTGAAAAGCAGACAGAATTTGCTTCTCAGCAGCATCCAGAGTATCCGGATAGGGCCCTTCACTCAGGTTTTAGGTGATGGATTGATGTCCTGCACAGAGAGGTGGCAGCCAAGCTGGAGGGGCAGCAGGGGTGCTTTGGTGGAAGAAGCTGGTGATTTGGGGAAAGGATGTTCTTGGAGCAGCTGGGGATATGGCTAAACAAGGCATGGGGAGGGTGAGGAGGGAGGGATGGGTACGGAGGGAGCTGGGAACAGCTTGGCCCTGCTCCATGTCCAAGGATGGAAAGTAGCAGTGAAGCAGAGCTGTCCAGACCTGCTGCAAGAGAGGAAGGGAAACTGAGGCAGAAGCAGGGTAGAAGTGGGTCCAGTGGGAGCAGACTTGGATGAGCCCAGAATGGGAACAACACATGGCAGATGGCTTAGGGAGGGAAATAAACACCAAGGATCAGGTCTGAGGGGGTTTTGCGGGAAGAAAACCCACCAGGGTGTGAAGTTGGATGCAGGATCATGTGCAGGCCTCTGCTCACCTTCCCACTCAGGTTACCTCAGACATCAATTATTTATTCATAGTGCTAAAGGTAGGGCTGGGACCGGTTTGCTCCTGGAACCTGCTGTCTCTTGTGTCAGCAACAACCCCATGGGATGCCTGGAGCTCGCACGGGCTCCCCCTGAGACTCGTGGTTTCCCGGGAGGGGCTGAGTGGAGAGGGCGGTGGAGCAGCACCCACGCCCCACATCCCTACAAGCTGGATTTCATCTTCCTCATCTGATTTTCAGACACAGCATGGCCCTGCCTGGCTTTTCCTTCTTCTTCCTTCTTCAGCTCCATGCAATTCCCTTTCTCACTCATTTTTTTTATTTCCCCCCTCCTATTTTTTTGCATAATTCTCTCTCTCCAGTTTAGAGAACTTGCCAGGCACCCCTTAGGTCTTCGTCATCCAGTTTTTGTCCAACTTCTTCTTTCTGAGGTTTTTTTTAGAGAAACTTTGTGGGTTTGGGGTTTATTCTTTTTGAAAGTAACTTCTTTTAAGAGAAGTTTCATCTGTTAAATGGCTTTAAAATTAAAATTCTACCTGTGTTTCAGCATGTACAGATTCCTTCCCTCCTTGCCCCCAAACCTGCTTGTCTCGGGGCAGCAGTACATGTACCGCAAAGCCTATTTTGGGCTAAAAGAGCCCAAACCGGCAGAAAGTGTGTCCAAAAGGGCCTTTGGGGAGCCTGAGGAACACCTGCTTGGGTTGGCAGCACCCAATTTCTGTGGCCCAAGCTCAGTTTGGAAGAACAAGAGCACCATACGAAGCGGTGGTGGTGGTGGGACACCCCACTAGTGGCGAGGTCTGGTGGTGGGATGCTCCTGTGGTGGTGGGATACTTCTGCAGTGGTGATGAACTGGTGATGGAATGGTTCCATAGTGGTGGGAAGCTTCCATGGCGGTGGGACACTTCCATGGTGGTCATTACATTGCACAATGACTCTGCCCTGACAACATCCATCTGTTGGCTTGGAGACAAACAGGAATAAATTTCCTGGTAGCCTCTCTTCTGCTCCTACAGTTGTTTAAGTGTCTCGATTTTCTTGGGAATGCAAATGTGGGAAACCTGAGGACATGCCCTGGCACGGTGTTCCTTTCATGCTGTCCTTGCTGCCTGCTGGGCAAGAGCAGCTCAGGGAGAACTAGACACAGCCAAGGCCTCCTCTTTTCCTTTCCTGTCAATGCTGATAGTTTCCATGGGAAGTTGAGCAACAGGGACACCAAATCCCGCAGTTCTGCTGCCATTGGGATGAGCTGGGTGCAGCGCTGCTGTGGGAGTATGAGTGTTGCAAATGTTCCCCCTTTGCTGCTGTTTCACGTGGTGATTCACCACCACTCATCACCTCAACCTCAGCACAAATCTTTGGGCACAGCAAAGGTCACCAAGGGAGGAGAAAAACCACCAAAAGTGAAAATTCTGCCGTATTTTAAGATAAATGTTTGTATTTCACAAGGTGCCTGATGTTTGCATCCCCTTCAAGTTCTCCTGGTTGGATTGAGGGGCATGTCCTGGTGCTCAAGCTCTGCAGGGAAGGTCTTCTTTGTTTAGGTTGGTGCTTGGGATCTTTCCGCCTTGGGACTTTCCCTCCTTCCCTCCTTCCTCTTTCCACACTGTAGTTGTCCACAGCAGACATCCTTGTGCCATGATGGAGCCAAGGAGTGAAATTCCTTCTGTTTTTGGCTGTTTGGCAAAGACTGGATGTTTAACAAATGGATGAGCCAAAGTATTGAGGGTAAAAACAGAGTTGGAAGGACACAGGACTTCAGCAGGGCAGCGATGATGCTCCAGGGGTGATGTCCCAGGCTCTCCTGCTCCTTCACTCGTGTTTTGGACTGCCATGGGATATTTCTCTTCATTCCCAGCAGGGATATGGCCGGCAGGGCATCAGTGCGGGTGTGACCACAGACTCCCAGAGGTGGTGCGTGACATTCCCAAGCAAAGCAGCTGGCTCCAGGAAGGCTGGAGGTTTAGAAAGATCTCCTTCCTGACACAGTTCAGCTCTTCCTGCACCAACCCATTCCTTCTTTTTGTAAACCCATCACTGGAGAGGGGCAAAAATGCTTGGACATCAAAACTGAGGGAAGTGCCCTTGAAGTTGCAGCATGATGTGCCCTGAGCTTCAGTCCTTGTCCCTGCCCTGTGGGTTTTGGTGGAAGGGAAGCAGCATGTTGTGGTGGCATGTTGTCATCTCCTGGGCTGCATAGTCACCAAATAAATTTCTTGTGTCTCCCATCCTGAGCCCTGCTCCAGTGCCCAGCCATGCTCCATCATGAGCCATCATGTCTCACACCACTGCAGGCTGCCCTGTTCTGAGTTGGTGCTGTGTCCCAGGGATGAGGACATGAGGTGGAGACAGTGCCTGGGGCTGTGGAGGAGCTACAGAAATTCCGTGTTTGTTCCCCAGAGCTCATGGCTGCTGGGGCTTTATGCCAGCAGATGTGGCTGCATGCCCAGCATGCTCCCTGTGCCATAGGGACAATTCCAAGGGTGATCCATCCTGACAAGGGTGAGGGTTGGGAGGAGACACTTCTTTGAAATTCCTGCAGAAAACCTAAAAAACTTGCATTTTAGGTTCTTTGGCTGCAGTTTTTTTTCTAAGAAAGTCATGGAGTAGCAAAGGGAAACAGGGACCACTTGGGCTGCCCACAGCCACCACTACCTCTGGCGCATTTACACGCTGGGTCCTTAGGACTGTGTGCAGCAATAAAACCAATTTATGACTCAGAAATTACCCTGGAAACACATATTTGCAGCAGAAGGTGATTGCTGAGCTGGCTGCATCTCCACTCCTGCCATCAGAGTCCCCAAGGTGGTGCTGGGGATGTCAGACCCTCCTGCAAAGGGTTTCCCAGTGGGAAGGTGTGGCATTTTCATGTCAGGGAGATGCAGAACTCTGAATGCAGCTGATGCCACATCTCAGGAAGGTTTTAAGGTCCTGAGTATCCACGAGCCATCCCTCAGGGGCTGCAGAGCTGTTTTGCTTCCTGCCCTGCTTCTGGAGGAGCCTGCTCCAAACCCAGGTGCAGAGAGATGGTGCAAAAGAAGAAGAGTATCAGATGCAAATGAAATGGATTTTTTTTCTCCCTCAGTAACAGTTAATAAATCCTTTTGATATGTGAACCAAACTTTTTCACAGTCAAATGCAGGTTAAAAGCAGCTTTGTGCCCATCCATTCCCTGCCATGGGCTGTGCCACCTCTGGGCACCATCACAGCCCCATTAATGCAATTAATCCTTATCTCCCATCATTTTTATAATTGGGAACCTGTATCTCCCAGACACAGCAGCCCAGCTGGTTTCAGACCAGACCCAGCTCAGTCCAACTCGCAGTCGCAGAGGAAATACCATTTTACTACTGAAAAAAAACAATTTTTGTGGTTCAGATGCTGCAGCCACCAGCAGCTTTGCCAAGAACTTCAGTTCTTACACAGGAAATGAGGCTCCTTTCAAAGCACCAGAGTGGGGCTATATATATACAGCCTCTCCAAAAAGATATTTAAAGAAACATATTGACACTAGCAAGAACAGGAAAAAATAGCTCCTGGCTGTGGGGAGCGAGGGCTGAAGGCAGCTGAGCCCATCCTGGGGGAGTAAGTGATACAGGGGATTAATTCATGGCCCTTTCATCTCCAGGAAAAGGAGCTCCTGGGTTTTGTGCTGTGTGAACCCCCGTGCTTTCGGTCTCCTGCCTTTTACTGGGAACTAAAGGTGCTGGGGATTGAATGCAGCTTCAGCAGTGAAGTAATGAGTCATCTCGTCTCTTTTCAGCAAGTCCCTCTTAGAAACTTATTTCCATCCCCAGGGAAAGAAAATAGTTTGTCTTGTACCAGATATGGGGCTGCTTTTCTCGTTAGCGCATGCAGGGATGGAGGGGTTTAGGAGGTTTTTTTAGATATAGAAATATCTATTTTAGATGCAGAAATATCTGAGTTTTTTAATGTGGGGATGGACTCCAGAAGCAGCTGAGCCTCAAGAGGATGAATAGATTTGGTGCTGAAAGTACTGCCACCGAGTCCAGGAGCTTCTGCAGCTGGGAAAACATGACGGTTTTGGACCACCAAGTGACAAGGGGGAACCTTGCCCTGAATTACACCAGAAGCCAAGTGGGAAGACAAGGATGCTGGGGGATGTTGCTGCCCCAAAAACCCCTTTGCCTCTCACTCAGCATGTACTTCCCTACTGAGGATGTCCTGTGCTGAGGGGTGCAGGGGGCTCTTATCCAGTTTAACTCCATCCATCTGCAGAGCTGGGGAGAAAGAGCCAAGAAGGCAGGGTTTTTACTCAGTTTCCCATCAGAAGACTCTGAACTGAGTGTGATCCCCTCTGCTGCCAGTGGCCATGACCCGAGTCCAGGGAAAACAGTGGGGAAGGGCATATAGGATGTGGGCACCTGTCATAAGGAGGGGGTGACCCATCTCAGCTTTGCTCTCCCACAAGAAAAACCCTCTGGACAGGGGCTGGGTCTGCAGGAGGGACAAATTTGGCTGAAAGACTGAGAATCCGAGGATGGGGAGAAGGTGGCCCTTGCATCCCATTGCATCATCCCATGTATGTGACATGGGGCCAGGATGAGCTCCAGCACCGTCCAGCACATGACACTGCAGCACAAGCCCCAGCACCTGGATTCTGTGCCCATCCTCATCCCATCACCCACTGCTGGCTCTGTGCCTTCTGAACCTGGGACAGAGGGTCAGCAGCCAGGGGTCATACAGCAGCATGAGGGCTGGAGGAAGGGCTGGATCCTGGCCCTCATCCCTGCCACCAGCTTGGCTGTTTTATTTTGCAGTCACCAAATAAGAAAACTTCCTGGGGACAGCCTGTTCCCCGGGTGACAGCAGGAACAGGCAGCACAGCCGGTGTTTTAGCCCGGATGTGCGAGTCCAGCCCACGGCTGGACTAATTACACATTGTGTGCTGTTCCGGGCTAATCACAGGGCAGGGTAAATGATCCCAGTCCACAGGAGAAAGGTGAATTATTTTCTCAAAGGCATACTCAGACATTGAATAGTTTATTATGGACTCACCAAGAGGTTGGGTTGGAAGGCACCTTTAAAGCTCATCTTGTTCCACCCCCTGCCATGGGCAGGGACACCTTCCACTAGACCAGGTTGCTCCACGCCCTGTCCAGCCTGGCCTTGGACAATTCCAGGAATCAAAGTGGAGCTGTTGGAGCAAGTCCAGACAAGGCCACGAAGATGTGCTGGGGCCTGGAGCCCCTCTGCTCTGGAGACAGGCTGAGACACCTGAGGGTGTTCAGCTGGAGAAGAGAAGGCTCTGGGGAGACCTTAGAGCCCCTCCAGTGCCTAAAGGGGCTCCAGGAGAGCTGGAGAGGGACTTGGGACAAGGGGCTGGAGTGACAGGACAAGGGGGCATGGCTACAGATTGACAGAGAGTGGATAGATATGGGATGCTGGGAAGAATTCTTAGCTGTGAGGGTGGTGAGGACCTGGCACAGGGTGCCCAGAGACGCTGTGGCTGCCCCATCCCTGGAAGTGGCCAAGGCCAGGCTGCATGGGGCTTGGAACACCCTGGTCTTCCTTCTAGTGGAAGGTGTCCCTGCCCATGGCAGGGAATACAGCTGGGTGATCTTTAACGTCCCTCCAACCCAGACCAGTCTGGTATTCTGTGCTATGTGAGTTCAAGCTTTCCTTGTGCTCTTTAGGTGTCCCAGTGGGCTGTGACTGCTGAGATCTCCCCACTGATGCCATCCCCTGTTTTCTGGGCTCTCAGAAGGAGAATGGACAATTCCTTGGGTGTCCCTGAGGTTCTGGCATGAGCGCCTTGCAATACAATTTGCACTTACAAAACCCTGTATTCTTGTTCACTTCCATGTGAACATAATGACTGGAAAAAAATATTTACCAACTAGCATCTGCTAATTCAAATAAAACCCAATGCCACGGGCTCTCTCTCGAGCGCTGAGCTGCTCACATCCATCTTTTATTCCAATAAAAGAGACAAATGGTAACAATAAGCAGCAAGTCTCCAACCTGGCCCTGGCGAGAGAAGCCACTTCTCCTAAAGGACCCCTTCTTTGATGGAAGTTTCCTCTTTTCTGCATGGTGAGCACTTGGCACAACAGGACCAAACACCCACTGGGGAAGGGCACAGGCTGATGGTGTTAAACTGGGATTTATTGTCATCACATAAAGCTGGCTACCAGTCAGACTAGATAAAAATAGCATTTGAAATTATGGAAGTCTTGGAATAAAGTAGCCACAGCTTAGCAGGGTTTTATTGGTTTGCTCCACTGCCAGGCAACAAAGGGTGTTCTTCACCTCAAGACTCAAGTATGGCACATTTGGGCAACCCCAGTTCCCCTTGAACATGAGTTTCATGGCCAAACCATCAAACCAGCCTGGCAACCTCCCTATGAGTTGAATAAAGCTAGAGCAACTCTGGAGCTGCCGATTCCTCAGTCCACAATGTTGCCAGCCACTGGACTGGTACTTTCTGCATTGGTGGGAAAAAAGGCACCTTTTTGTTGGAGCACCCAACCAGCACAACCAAGGGGCAAGAAGGGATCAGTGAGTGAGTGCTGAGCACTGTGGAGGGCACAGACTCCAGGACAAAGCTGATAGACTTATCCAGCCCAGCCCATGGTGGGGACTGGCACCGTGTTTGCCTGAAGATGTTGTTGGAAGCCGTGGCCAGAGTCCAATTCTGCAGCAGCTACAGAGCTGAGCCTATCCTCATCACTCAACACCAACCACAACCACAACCAACCCTCAGGACATGCTCTCCATTGGTGTGAGGCTTGGCAAGCTGGAGAAGTGTCCCACCAAAGAAGGGGCTGAGATTCCGCAGTTTAAAAAGGCAGCTCCATGTGCTAAGGGACTTTAAAAACATTTGAATTAGGATGGATCTTTAAAGATCATCTAGTCCCAATCCCCTGCCATAGGCAGGGAAATCCTTCTCCAGGGTCAGGCACCTGAGCACAGGTGGGCTCTGTTGAACTGTTGAAAAGAGCAGCTGGCATCTTCTGCACAAGCCAGATGTGACCCTCAGATCCCCAACCTGATCCTGGTGAAGTCACAGTTCATCCAGGTCTAAATGCAACTTCTGCATCCCATCTCTAAATGAACTAAATGCAACCTCTGCATCCCACTGAATAAAGCATGAATCAGCAGTCTGGCATCTCTGTGGCCTTGGTAGCTGGTCACACCAGAGCTGGCCCTCACCTTGCTGGTCCATGGGCATCACAGAATCATTTGGATTGGGAGACGCCTCCAAGATGATCGAGTCCAGCCTGTGACTGTTTCCCACCTTGTCACCCAGCCCAGAGCTCTGAGTGCCATGTCCAGTCATTCCTTGGGCACCTCCAGGGACGGGGACTCCACCACCTCTCTGGGAAGCCCTTTCCAATGCTGGACAATGCTTTCCATGAAGAAATTCCTTCTGATGTCCAACCTGAACCTCACCTGGTTCACATTGAGGCGATGCCCTCTTGTCCCATCTGTTGTCCCTCTCCTCCTGAACCGTTGTTACCAAGTGTGCCAACTTCAGGTTGCTCCATATGGACTACCCAGTCCAGCTCTATAACCCTTGGAACTGCTCAGGAGAAAAGTCTCACAGCACCAGTTAGTGGTGTGAGGATATTTTCTGAGGTCTTAAGGGAATGCTGAAGTGGTGGCTGAGGAAGACTTTGACTTTCAGGGTGTTGAAGAAGTCAGTGTAGGCTGGGAATGGCTCCCCCAGAAGAGATGCTTCTTCTGCACTAAGTCAGTGAAGCCACTGAAGAACTCATCTCTCCTGGTGGCGCCGTTCCCAGTCAGTGACCTGGTGGTGTTTTTCCAGCCAGGAATGTTTTGTGCACTTCACAAATGGGAATGAAATGTTCCGACAGTCTGCAAGGTTTGGCTGCTTCTGCAGAGGTAAATACTTGTCTGGAGAGGGCAAAGGTGGGTATTCCTGAATTTACTGAAGTTCGTGGTCACCTGAAACTTGCACAGTCCATCCTGTCCTGCTGGGATTCATGGAGCAGGTGTCAGGTGAGACTGTTAACCCTTTCAGCAGCCTGGGGAAAGGGGAGCTGCATTTTGGTGGAGCTCCTTCCACCCTGTGGTCCCGGGGGACACTCCATGCCCTGTCCCTGATCACCATGGTACCTGTGACCCTCCCCAAGCACAGGGAACCCAGAATTGTGTTGGGGTGATAGATGGGGCCAGTCCTGGACCTTCTCACACAGGAGGGGTGGGAGGTGGTGGGGTGCCTTGGGATACAGCACAGACAACATTTTGGTGGGTGGGATCCAGCCTGGAATTTCTGTTGTGCCCCATAACTCTCCTTCCTTGGGGGCACCTCAAAAGGTGGGTTGAGCAAGACCCTCTCCCGGCTTCACCCATGTCCTCAACAGGAGGGCAAACTACTCCCTTGTTTGTCTTCCTGGCTCTTGCAGTCCTACTCCAGCTCTTTTTATAGCTCGGGAAGAAGTGCCTTGAGTTTCTGAGTCGTCTGGGAGGCCAAGCACACAGGGAGGAGTCGCAGCTAGAAATAGGGCTGATCTCTGCTCCTGCATTCCAGATTTTTTATTTTTTTAGCTGAAATGTCCAAATTTGAAGAGTCCCATTGCTGCAGGCACAGAGCTGGGAACCATCCACATTTTTTCCATTCACATTGGGTCTTCTTTCTCCTTTGCCTTATTTCCAATGCCCTCACACCAGCCACTGAGCCTCCTTGGGATGATTTTCCCGGGGAATGGGGTCTGTCAGCCCTTCCTGTGTTTTCTGTAACCCCTACATTTCACCCCTCAACATGGCTGGTTTGGCAGGAGAACTCCCTGAGGAATTTGTAATGTCTGGGGGGTGGAGGAGCGATCAGGTACCTGCCAAAGCTTCTGAGTGGTGAGCAAGGAGCTCAGGCTAAATACCCAGCAATTTCTGCCTACAGGGGGGAAGAAAAGCTTTGGCAGCATCATGGACATGAATAAACCAGAGCAAAGGAAAGAGGAGAAATTGTTGGACAAAACCTGTGGTTTCCAGCCCATTATTATCTGGGATTTTGGCTATGGTGCTATGCTAGGGCAGGGGCATGTGGACAGAGCTGCCCTGGCACAGCATCCACAACATCCTGGGGTCGGCTCCTCGCTCCCATAGGAGCAGGGCATAATCAACTGTGTCACCTCAAGACTTTTCCATTAATCCCTTAATATTTGGATACCACTGTGGGGCATACCCTAGCTGCAATCTCCCCTCTGAGAGTTTTTTCAGCACAGAACCACTTTGGGTCCCTCCTGCCCCTTGTCTGTCAGCCTCCAGGTGTGCGCACCAGCATCTCTGTGAGATGGGGCAAGGGACATGCCAGGGAAAAATAAATCTGGGTTCAAATCTGAACCAATCTTTCTTCTAATCAGTTGTCACATGGAAATGACAATTAGCCAATGTCTCTGTTAGATCTGTTATCATTTTAACCCTTTTTCCTCCCTTTCTGCTGCATTCACTAACTCTGGGAACAGCTGCAATCCAAGTTCTCTTCCCCATCAGCAGGGAAAAGAGATTTTTCACATTGTGGAAATGCTAAGAACTATGGATTCCTATCAGAGGGGTGAAGTCTTTGGATAAGAAGCAAATTTTGGGTACCCAGTCCCAGCACCTCCAAGAGGTTCTTTGTTTCCAGCTGCAGCAGGAAGTACTGTGATTTCTGCTTGGGGAAATAGCAAGCATCTCATGAACAGAGTGTGTAGCCATGGTGAGGTCTTCTGCTACTTCTTCCCATGGGTAGTTCCATCTTTCCCAGCCCTGGAGGGTAAGGATGGTGCTCAGCTCCTTCCACAGCTGGGTGTTTCGGGACCTGGATGTTTGCTTCTTCCCTGCAGGTGTTCCTGGTCCTGTGTTTAGGTTCAATATACTTTTCCAGGAGAAAGCAGCATTTGGAAATTCCCACCGATTGTCCCCACATGGATTTGTTTCTCTGCCTCACCAGGGTACAGCAGAGGGACTGGCCATGGTGGTTGGGCTCAGGGCTCTCTGGGTTGTTTCTGATATCATACGGCAGACTTCTAGCACATTTCTATTTATTTATCCAAAAATGTAAAAAAACAAAAAAAGGAACGAAAGTCCTGATTCCCTGAACGTCATTGGAACACGGAGGATTTTCTCCGCAGAAGTGCTGAGTGCAGCTCCCACAGTCCCCGGGCTGGTGCCTGGCTTAGCCATCCATCACCTTCACCGAGGCCACTCTGATTCCCGTGGCTTTTGTGTCCCAGGAGCCTTGTTCCTGTGTCACTCCACCCAACCCTGTCACCTCCCAGCACAACATGTCCCCAGCAGGAGGATGTGCCAGGAGCGGGGTGGGGGTGTGAAGACCAGGGTGCCCTGTGTTGGGCTGGCCTGGCCTGGCAGTGGCTGACGGCTGCTGAATTGCTGGAAAAGAAGGAAATTGGGTGGGTTTAGTGTCTCTCGGAGCCAATTCCTCATGTTTGGGTGTCCCATGTGCCCCTCTGCCAGCGTTGATGGTATTGTGTGTGCTCCACATGTTGTGATTTGCATTCGAGAGCAGAGATTTCCCTCGCACATTAAACCCTCTGGTTTCCTGGAACAACATGGAAATCTCGGAGCTGCCCTTCCCTCTGCCCTGATGAACTCTAGCAGGGGCATCCCTGGGGTGCAGAGCCCTTCAGGCACCCCTCTTCATGACTTCATCCTGCTGTGGAAGATGATCATGCTGCTCGTAGGGCCAGAGGAGGCAGGGAACAGTGGCAGGCACAGCCCTCCATGCCCAGCCCATTCCACTGTGGAATTACACGTGGGGGATGCCCCCCGTGCCATGGGGAACCAGTGGCTCCCAACGCAGGGGGCATCCCCTGCTGCCAGAGAGGCTCTGGATGGAGCTGCTTCTTATCATCTGTGCTTATTCCAAGTGCCTCCCATCCATTTTCCCAATGCTTCCTGGAGGCACGGGCATGTTTTCCACACCCTGAGCTGGGTTTCATGCTCTTAGTGCCCCTCCAGCCTCGGTGCTGGGGCTGGCCGGAGCAGGACAGTGCAACCCTTCTCCTTGGGCTGCGTGAGCCCAAGGGCATGCTGGCAACACTCCAGCCAGTGGTGTTTATTTCCACACAAGGAAAAAGAGGAAAAACAAATATTTATATCTCAGGAAGGGATTTTGCAGCCTTTTGCATGGAATCATGCCTGCTATTCCCTCCTCGATCAGCTCAGACAGGCAGCAATAACACATGAAACACAGTTTCCTTTATGTGCCGGGTTTTTTTCCACGTCGGGCTCCACCCTGGTCGCAGCAGAGATCCCTGCTCCAGCCCTGCCGCCTCCCCAGGCCCTTCCCACACCCAAGGAGCAGGCCCACTCCACCCCTTGCTCAGCCGGGCGAAGCTGTGGGGCTGTTGCGGGACCATCATCTGTGGCAGGAGCAGCCACAGGCCCTGGAGAGGTGTTGGACGTGGGAGCAGGGACTGTTAAAAGAGCACAAGGAAAGCTTGAACTGGCATAGCAGAGAATCCTGCAATGGTTTAGGTCAAAAGGAACCTTAAAGACCATCTCACTCCACCCCTTGCCATGGGCAGGGACAGCTTCCACTATCGCAGGTTGCTCTAAGCTCTACCCAGCCTGGCCTTGGCCACTTCCAGGGATAGGGCAGGCACAGCTTCTCTGGGCAGCCTGTGCCAGGGCCTCACCACCCTCACAGAGAAGAATTTCTTCCCAATATCCCATCTATCCCTGCCCTCTGGCAGTGGGAAGCCATTCTCCCTTGTCCTGTCACTCCAGGCCCTGGAGTGACAGCTCTCCTGGAACCCCTCTAGGCATTGGAGGGGCTCTAAGGTCTCCCCAGAGCCTTTTCTTCTCCAGGTGAACACCCCAAGGTATCCCAGCCGGTCTCCAGAGCACAGGGGCTCCAGCCCTCGGGGTTCACCCACAGGGTTTCATCCTGGCACTGGTGCATATGAGGGGATGCCAGACAGGGAATTTACCGTGTCATTTTTAGCTGTCATTTGGACACCTATTTGCTCTGACATTTTCCCCTTGGACTGAACTGGGCCTCCCAGTCCCACTGGGTCTGCTGGGAGGGAGACCAGCCCTTGGCTCCTCTGCAAACGTGCAGCTCTCTGGAGCCCACGGCTCCACAGCCCTTCTGGGAAGCGGCTGTTTGGGACACAGGGAGGTGGACGGGGTCTCGGTAGGCAGGGTTGGGGGAGAGAGCTGGGAAGTGGCCTCTGGGGCCAAAGCAAGCAGCCAAACCTGTGGGAGCACTGGGAGGAGGCAGCATTGCTATGAGCTGGTGTCGCCCGCTCTGCTCTGACCTCTCCCTGCAACCAGGCGGCACTTAAACATGAACAAGCTCAGGCTGGAAACTGTCCCCGTGCTGGAAGTATGTTGCATATTTCCTGTAAGTACCTCGGCTCTGCCCGTTAGCCAGAGGCACGCACAGCATCCACATCCCCCTACAGCCCCAGCACTGCTGAGGGGGCTGCAGGCAGGGATGTGGTCTGGTGCAGGGAAAACACGTGCTGTGGCATTTCCCAACCTACTGCATCCAGTGGTTTCACTTCAGGCGAGTTTGTTCCTCCTTTGCTATGCAGTTGCAACAAAGCTATTCACATTTAGGACTTGTGGGAGGTGCTGAGGTGTGTGTGCCTGTACTGGAGCATCCACACAGCCCCCTGCTCCTCTGTCCGGGTTCACATCGATATAAAGCTCAGGAGAAGGTTTGGGAAGGTGCTGGGGAGGTGGTTGTAGGTGTGGCACTGAGCTGAGCATCACACGTGGGTTGCCAGGCTCTGCTGTCTCAATGCAAGGGACAAATAAAGGCAGATAATTAAAGTGATTCCTCTGATGGGGCAATTGAAGGATCACCTAAGGCAAATGTTTGGAGATTCACGAGGGCCTCACTATGCTTTGGGAGAGGGAAAAAGGCACCCGAGGGCAGACGCTGAATGTGTTTTGGCACTGTGCTTCGTGTGAAGCCTCAACTCCCCATTTATGAAGTCTCCAGGGCAGAACTTGGCAACTTTAAAAGGAAATGAGTGGGAGATGTGTTTTATGGCTTCAAACTGAAAGAAAGTAGGTGTGGACTGGGTGTTAGGGAGGCATTCTTCCCTGCAAGGGTGGTTGCCCAGAGAAGCTGTGGCTGCCCCATCCCTGGAAGTGTCCAAGGCGAGGCTGGACGGGGCTTGGAGTGACCTGGGACAGTGGAGGGTGTCCCTGCCCATGGCAGGGGGTGGAGTGAGATGATCTTTCAGGTCCCTTCCAACCCAAATCCTTCTGGGATTCTATGATTTATAGACCATCTTCTGAGTCACTGGTGACACTGATCCAGATATGGAAGGGCTGCAAGTAGAAAAGGGAGGACAAAGTTGGGGGCTGTTGATGGGGGGGTCAGTGGACTCATGGCTGGGGGTAAATGTCCCCATGGATGGGGAGAGCTGCTGGGGGCACTGACCCCTGTAAACTTTGGGGCTTGGAAGGTGGTGGGTGACACTGGAGCTCCGGTTCCTGTGAGCCCAGGAAGCAGCGAGGGTCAGACATGGCAGGATGAGCCAGCTGCCAGTACAGTTGTCTCCTTTGCTGACCCTGTTTCCTTCTTCTGGGCGTTGGCTCATCTCAGCGGTGTCAGCGTGAGGCAAGAAGGAAGCGACACCACAGCAGAGCATTGTGCATGTGCAAAGGAAGAGCCAGCCTGGGGTTCCCAGGAGGGTTCCCAGATAACCTGCATGTAAGGACGGGGCCACAGGGGACCCAGGAGACATCTGCAATGATGAGCAAGTTGTCACATAGAGGTTAAGTGTGCAGGTTTACATCCCACTGCCATGATTCACCTGTGCCAGCCCCTCACCTCCCTCGTGGTCCAGCATTTCTTCCCCATGTCTAACCTGACCCCACCCTTGTTCAGTTTAACATCATTGTCCTGTGCCAGATCCAGAGGTAGAGGCAGCTCCAGGGGGGTCTCAGAAGACACTTGGCTTTTTGGGCTGTTAGCACACATGGCTGGATCATGTCCTGTTTGTCACCCGCCAGAATCCCCCAGTCCTCCTCCACAGGGTCATCTCCATCATCCATCCATCTGTCCATCCCTCCCTCCATCCATCCATCCATCCATCCATCCATCCATCCATCCATCCATCCATCCATCCATCCATCCATCCATCCATCCATCCATCCATCCATCCATCCATCCATCCATCCATCCATCCATCCATCCATCCATCCATCCATCCATCCATCTGTGAAATCAGTGATGGTGGAATACAGTGAATCACTATGGAATCAGTGGATCCAGGATATGGAGGGGCTGCAAGTGGAAAAGAGAGGACAAAGTTGGGGGCCAGTGGTGGGGGTAAATGGCCCCATGGATGGAGAGGGATGCTGAGAGTGTTTATCCTCACAGACCCCTGGGGTCCCCGTAGACCTCCCTAGTCTCTGCTGGCACTAGGGATTGCCCTGGCCCAGGTCCATGATCTTCCCTTGGCCTGACGGAACCTCATGGGGCTCCCATGGACCCACTGCTCCAGCCTGTCTAGCTCCCTCTGGATGTCCTCCTTTCCCTCCAGCCCATCAATGGCACCACTCAGCTCAGTCTCACCCTTTCCACGGGTTCCTAGCCCTCTACACCAAGTAGGAAACAGGAGTTTCATCTGCCCCTGGTTTGGATGGGAGAATCTACCTGTCTCCTTGCAACATTGGCAGGAGTTGGAAGCAGTGAGGGGGGAGGATGCTGCTTATCCCACTTTTCTTTTTCCCTCTTGCATTTTTAATCCTGTTGGCATTGTATTGCTGCTCTCTGAGCTCCTGCTCACCTTGGAGCAGCCCCACTGAGCCGTGTTCCACGGGGCTATGTGGTTGTTGTAACACCAACAGGGATGGATTGAACAAGGAGCTAAAAATACCAAATGATCGATAATGGCACCATGAACCCAGCTTTTGCTTTTTTTTTTTTTTAAAGAAAATCTCTATATTGACAACACAACCAAGCTTCCTATAAAGGCAAGAGGGATAATGGAGCTCGGCTCCCTGCCCACACACGAGGCTGGCAGCAGCTTCACCCGCACCCCTCTGTCCATGGGCATCCCGTGGTCTGCTGCAGGAGCCCTTCACGGATCTCCTGCCCGGGGCGATGTGGAAGGGCTGCTCTCCTCCCTGCTCTCCGTGCTGCTCCAGTCACGGTGAGCAGCTGGGGGAGCTTGGTGCTGAAATAACCCCTGGGCTGCCCACTCCTGCCTGCTCCTGCACACTCCGTGCCGGCACAGCCTTGGGCACAGCCGCCAGCCCTGGCCCCGTGCCTGCTTCAGCCTGATCTGCTTTGTCCTCTCGCTTTCACATGTCCAGGAAACTGCAGCATTACAAGGATTTGAAAATGGCCTTGAGCTTTTTAAGCACTGCTCCCAAGTGGATATTTTTCCTAAATCAAGATTTGCAAAGGTATTTGGGCATTAGCCGGCCAGGGGGATTTCCAGAAGTGCTGGAGCAGCCAAACACCCTTTAAATCTGCCTCCACGCAGTGCAGGGTTGAGGCTGGAAATGGCTGGTTCACCAGGACTGTGACCATTTGGGGACATTTTTTACATCACCAGTGTCAGCATGAGGGTTTTCCAAAGGTTGTTCATTGATGGATCTCTTTGGAAAATCACAGTGGGTTGGGATCAGGCATGAGGGATTTGGCTGTACTGCAGTGTCTGAGTCCAGAGAAACTCATCACACCTCCAGCTCGTCCCAGTGCTGTTCCATCCCTGTATCCTGACTAATCCATGATGTGGTGCTGGCAGTGGGGACAGTGCCTGGTGCAGGTCTTGGCTCTGTTTTGGAGAGACATGGAGCAATGCAGGAAAGCTGATCCCTGTTACAGTGTTCTAACATCCCATTCAGTGGGGAAGAAAGCCATTGCCACCAATGTGGTGACAGCAAGGTAGGTTTTTCCTCTAAATCCCACTATCCCAAACACTGGTGGTGCCCAGCATTCACACCCTGCTCCTAAAATGCAAGCTCCTCACACAGCCAGTACTGCTCATCCAGCTCCAAGGACCAGACACTAAACCCAGCCTAACCCAACTCCCTAACTCCTCAGCACATCCCCCAAGGGAGTGCTCCAGGGCTGGAAAGCTGCTGGAAAAAACTGAAACCTGAAAAACAGACAATAAACTGTTTTGTAAGTGCTTGGTCATTTTCCCAGTGAACCTGCTGTTCTACCTAGAGCTCTGAAAATCCCAGGATCCTGAAGCTCCCACAGCAGAACAATGCTTCAGCAGCACTGGGCAGGTGTAAGCTGTGGAGCAAGATTTGTCTATGGTGAGCTGGGGAGGTGGGTTTAAACTGCTCCTACACTGAAGGAGCTGGGAAAAAGTACCATTCTCTGAGGAAAATGAATTTAGGAGTCTGAATCCAAGGGGTTGGTTGAGAGCACAGCTCCGGGTTGGTTCCTTCCCTTGGGGAAGACTTGGGAAATACAGAGAGATCAAGAGGGAGCAACAGATATTATTAGTCATCAAGGAGGGAGGCGGCTGCAGGGGAAGAGGGTTTTTAGTAGAGTATTTTTAGACCTGGTAAAATGAACAGAAGGAGAAGAAAAAAGAGGGAAGGAGACCTTTGAGAAGCACATAAATGTTCCCTGGAGCAGGTTGGCCCAGGCTTCCCACTCCTGCCCTGAGCATCAGCTCCGGCGGAGATTTGCTCCAACAGAAATCAGAGATGTAAAGGCAATAAAAGCCAAAGCCTTAGAGAGCATTTCCAAGGAGCCTCTCCGGGCTGCAGTGACAAAAGCTCACACTTGCTGAGACATTTCACCCTCATTCCCATCATTTTAATGGGAGGTGATTGCTGAAATAGTTTAAAAGCTGCTTGCAGAGCCTCCAGCGGGTGGGAGAAGATGCTCATTGTCTCTTCTTTTTTCATCCATCGTGATCCGGACCACACATACCATCCTGGAAGCTGGCAGGAAAGTCATGGAGCTGCAGGAGGATGGAGGGTGCTTCCAGGGTGGAGAAAAGGGACTTGGAGTGAAGCACCCAAGGAGGTTCAGTACAGCTGGGGGGGAGGAGGGATCTCCACCTCTCCAGATCAGACCAGAGGATGATGAATGAAGGCCCTCAGGGGACAGGGTGAAGCAAGGAGCTGCCTTGCCCCTGGTTCTCCGGAGAAGCAGCCCTCACTTTGGCTTCCCTATTCTCTGTGGGAAAGGCTCCTTCCTACCCCAGTGGAGGCACTGCCTGTGATGCCCTGCAGTTGTTCAGCAGCCCCCTCAGTGCATCCTTCCTAATTCCCTCCATCCCACCTGGAGAGGCTTGCTAGGGCCTCTGCAAGCGCATCCCAAATTGTTGAGATAGGATGCAGCCCTGGAGAGGGTTGCTGGAGTCTGGGATGAAGCGTGTGGGTTGCACATCCGACTGGGATACTCTGGGACACTCCCTGCTCTTCACGGGAGCCCCTGGGAATAACCCAAAAGCACCGTGGAGCCAGGAATGCCTCTTCACCCCTGTGTCCTCACAGTGATGCAGTGAACCACAGCAAGGAACTCCCCTGGGAAGAGCATGAAATTCCTTCCACCTCAGTGGATCCCTGAAGTGGTGGGATTTGTCCCCATAGGCTGCACCAGCTTTTCTTGAGCCCTGGAATGGTTGGGTGCTGTCATTCCTGCTCAGTGCTTCCAGCTTTCCTGGCCTCTCTGGAACTGGTGTTTCCCTTTGCTCTGAGGACCCTCCCAAAATTGCTTTTAAGTTAAATTCCAGATTTTTTCCTCGAGCTGCCTTGGCTCTTATTTTTACCCCCTGGCTGAAGCTCCCCCCATGCTGTGAAGCCAGGTGGATTTGGAGCTGTCTGCCTTTGCCCCAAGTGCTTCCTGGTGGAGTCCAAACTCTGGGCTTTGCCAGCTGGAGCAGCTCAGCCACAAGGAACCACACAGCGGCCATGGCCTCGGATACTCAGATGCCCCGGCTCTGCAGGAGACCCTGGATAGCAGCTATAACCACCTTCCCCCCGAGATGAGCATTTTGGTCAGGGGGAGCTGGTCTGAAAACTTGATTTGGAAAGATAAGGTTAATGAAGATGAGCTGATTTTAATTTGGGGGATTGAGGAGGGATGCTGGGAGCACAAAGCCCGTGAGTGGGGGGTGGGCAGTCTGGTACGGCTGCATGCGGGTTCCAGTGGCAATTCAGCATGTCACCAGTAACTGTGAAAAAATGGATGTATCCTGCTTGTTATTTTGGAGGCTACTTTCCACGCAGCAGGCATTGTAGAAAAAGTCCCATCCATCCTGTGCATGTGGGAGGGACTGGGTTTAGTCCAGATGCTCTTTGGCTTTCCCTGTGCCCTTTGCATACCTGCCTTAAGGTCTCTTCATGCAAATGAGCCATTAATACTTGATGACCAAGTGCTAATTGTAGCACTGTGGCCTCTGGAAGCTGTGGCTTGGGTTCTTGGTGACTGTGGAGATGGAAATTCTGGACTGCACCTCCAGGGTATCTGGGGCAGCAGGCAGCAGCAGTCGTGGCACTGAGTTCAGAGTGATGCTAAACCCAGCTAAGGGGGAGTTAATTAATTCCAGGATCCCTTTAAGCTGGGGGTAACACTAGGCTGGGGGCTGGGCTGTACAGCGAGGATCCAAGCTCTCACTTTTCATGTTGAGAACGTGGCTGGGAGTTGCTCGCTGAGGGGCTTCACTGGGGAGAGGGCACAAAACCTGGCCCCATGATGGCACCTGTGACAGGAGCAGGTACCCCCAACAGGGGCAGGTGCCTGCCCTGATTGCAGAGCACTGACCTGTGCTCATTCCCAGGCTCAGAGCAGCATCCAGACTGCTCCCGAAGGAATTTGGCTGCTGCTTGAAACCATCTGGTCCAGCAAAACACATTTAGTCCAGCAAAAAACCTGTGAGCTGTGTGCTCCAAGACAAGCAGTGCCGCCGAGTGGTGCTCTGTCCATCTGTCTGTCCATCACAGGGCTCTCACAGGGGCTTTAACAGCCACCTGGGGAAAACACAGCCTGGTCTTGGCCCTAAAAGCTGCCCCAAGGCTGGGATGAATTGGGTGGTTGCAGAGGAGCTGGGTGTTGGGAGAGTGCAGGGGTGGCAGCACTCTGTCCCCTCGGGGATGTGGAATCCTGTTATCTCATTAAGAGAGACCAAGTCACCATCCCGGAGTAAGTGGCTGAGCCGTGACTAGACTGCAATAATCCCGAGGGATTAGTGTGTTGGCTGGGCTGGCCCTGCAGCAGCACTTTGTTCTTCGGGCTCTGAAGCGTCTCCTCTGCGGGCAAGCCAAGGGCCTGGGCAGTGCTTTGGGGCTGCATTTAGGAGATTCGCTGAGTGATACAAGAATTGTTTGGGTCTCCTTGGTGCCCCCCGTCGGAAAACGTTCCTTGAGCAAAAGGAGGAGTTGGGAAAAACCAAAATCCTCCTGCCTGGAAGCTTTCCGGTCCCTCGGCGGGGTAGTCGTGGCGGTCAGCGAGCCGTGCCTGCCTGTGGCGTGGGCTCGGGCCCGGGGCTTTTTACCACGCTGGTTTAATTGCTTTTGTTGTTGGAACCAAGATGCCAGCAGCCGAATGGGCTCTGGAAAAAGGGAACCCTGGGCAGGTCCCAGACCGGTGTAGCTTCACCCCCAGGGACAGGGATGGGGCAGGAGGTGGGGCAGGGGATAGAGCAGGGGGGCTGACAGGGAATGGACCAGGGGGCAGACACAGGGGTAGGGAGTCTGACAGGGAGTGAGAGAGGGGTCTGGCAGAGGAGTAGAGGGTCAGGCGGTGGGGCAGGTGCACGTGGTACAAGGAATGAGGCAGGGGACAGGGCAGGAGGCCAGAGATGGGGCAGCAGATCTGACAGTGGGGCAGGGGTTCGGCCGGGGGTCGTGCAGGGGATGAAGCAGGGATCTGGCAGTGGGGCAGGAGATGGAGCAGGGCGGCGGGGCCGGGGCGGCTGCG
>VYXC01012395.1:21469-45834 GCA_013397175.1 Platysteira castanea
GCGGGGCCGCCGCCATGGGCGCCGCCGCCGCGCCGCGCTGAGCCCGCACCCGGCCGAGCCCCCGCCGCCCCCGCCATGGAGCTGGGCAAGGTGGTAAGTGCGCGGCCACGGCCACCCCCCGGGGACCCTCGCGCCCCTCCCGGGCTCATTCCTGGAATCAGGGTTCGCATCCAGAGAAACTCCTTCCCGGGGGAAGTCCGTTCCCCTCGATACCGGCGGTTCCCGGAGGAACATCGCGGGGAGCGGGGATGGTTCGTGTGGGGGCAGGACCCGCCGGCGGCTGAGGGGGCTCGTCTCCGTGGGGATGCCGAGCTCCCCGTGCGGCTGCGGCCGGGGCGGGTTCGCTCCCGCACACCCGTGTGGGTCATCTTCACCAGTCCTCGGCTCGGCCGGGTTCAGGCCGTGCCACGAGCTCCCGTGTCCCCACGAGCACTCATGTACCCGTGCGTCCATGTTCCCGTGTCCCCACGAGCACCTGTGTCCCCACATACCTGTCTCCCCGTGCCCAGTGCTGCTGCCACAGCTCCTCTCACCCAGGTAGAAGGAATGGAAATAAGTTTGGGGCGAGAAGTGGGTTTTTAGGGTCTGTTTCTACAGGAAGAATGGTCATCCCTGTGCTGCTCACCTGGGAAGAGGGATTTGGCTTTTCCCGGTGCCCCAGCAGGTCCCTCAGATGCAGCATTGAGCCCACATGGTCGTGGCTGCTATTGGCACCATTGCAGGATCCAGACATCCTGGGGGGATAACGGGACCGGGATGCCCCATCCTGCTCCCGGGAGTTGCTGCTCACCCAGAAGCATTGCAAGGAACGATTTCCACTAGCACTAGATCCCAGCTTAGTTTGGGAGTATCCTGCTAGGGCAGTAAGCACTGCTGTGTTCCTGCTGGGGTGACACTTCCCAAGAAGACACTTCCCAAGAAAAGTGGGTCCTGGATGGCATCTGATCATGGAAATGCACATCTGGATATGAGCTCCTTGCACCTGCTCCCAAATCCTCCATCCTCACTCCTTTATCTCTTCCTGTTCCAAAAATTGCCCAAATATTTGCATCTGCTGGAGAGCAGAAGACTCTGGTCAGCGTGGTGGGAATCTTTCAGGAACGTTTGAAGGTGGTGGAAGACCTTCCTGGACCGCTGACCCTGTCAGACACAGTCACACTCCCTCCCCAGACAGAAATCACCACTGCTGGAAGAGATTATCCTTGCATAAAATCCCCATTTAAAATTAAAAGCCTGGATATTGGGGCAGCTCATGGGAAAGGCTCTGGCTGCGGCTGAGCCAGCTGGGCACATGGGGCAGGATTTGCAGAGTGCCCTGAGCAGTAATTAAGTGAGAAGTGTAATGAGATGATGTGCATGTTTTAATGGAGGGATGGGGATCCTGGGGGTCCCTCTGGATTTCTGCCTCTCCTTGGATCCAGCCCTCTGTGATGGGCTCTGGTTGTGCTGTGGGGTCGGAAGTACCGGGCAGTGGCAGCCTGGGCTCTGAACTTTACGGTGTCAGCTTCCCTAGTGGTCCCTGTGAGGTCTGGATTCTGTAGCCTTGCTTTTTGCCAGCTATTCTCCCCAAAATTGCTTCTTACCATCCTTTTTTAACCCGAAGGTTTATCTGTGTATTGGAAAAGTCCACATTCCTTAAACTGGACTTAAAAATTCCATGTCCAGGTAATTAAACTGCGTAAGTTGTTTAAGGCTGGGGAAATCCAGTCTCTCCAGGTGCTGGTTCCCTGTGGTGGGCAGTGATGTGTTCACTGTGGTGAGCTCTCGGTGTGTGGTGTTGGTGGAGCCAAACCCTCCCTGGGATCATTCCAGCTTTCCCCTCCTGGCATCAGGTGTCTCACTGGAGCCCTTGGGACCCACCGCAGATCGGTTGGGTGGTTGTCTTCTTTTCCTTTGCCTTGAAGGTGGAGGAGCAGTTGGATCACACTGTCTCATCCTACCCCATCTCTCATGATGGTGTGGAACTAGGGATTTTCACTGGAGGCTCTGGAAGAGCCAACGGTGGGTCAAGTCCTTGCACATGCAGCTCGTGGGTGCATCCCCCTGTGGATCCCAACCTCTGCTCCCCTCAGGAGGAGCTGGGAGCAGGTGGAGTGGGCTGTCCAGGCACACTCCAAATGGACATCCTACAACTTTATTTTGGTTTTCCTACTGGGATAACAGCACTACAGCTCTCAAGGCAAAGGCATGCTAGGAGTCGGGCATCAGCTTCCAGCCTCATATGTCTCCTCATGGTCAGAGACCCCTGAACCTCACACCACCACTCTATTGCCTGGCCCAAGTGTTTTTTTCCCTTGAAACCCCACCTGTGCTCGAAGAGTTCTATAACACTCCTCCATCGGGCATTGCTGAGTGCCAGAGGGGCCCGTGGTGTCATCGATCTGAAGTCATCATCCTCCTGGCCTCAGGAGAGCAGACGTGGAGGCAGCAATGCCAGGGCAAGGTCTCTGCCAAGAAGAGCATCGTGGTGATGCCACTGGATTCACTCACAGAGCCTGTTGCCATCTTCCCAGTGACTCTGTTTTGAGGTGTTCCATGTGCAGACTGTGGACCCCAAACACCTACACTGGTATCACTTGGGATTCAGGGGTGTCTCTGGACACCTTGGTCCTCCTTCTGCTGGCATCTGGGCTGGTGGCATTGACATCTTTTCCTGGAGAGGGACATCTGAAGCCACCACCACTGGGAGTGACTCCGGTGAATGCAGTGAAGTTTTGGGGTCTCTATCACTGGAATATGTCATTGGTTTCAGAAAAATGGTTGTTTTTATGGCCCAAGCAGTGGGAAATCTGAGGCTTGTGTCATTTTGGGAGTTACTTTCATCTGGAGGGAGCAGGAGGTGAGAAGAGCAGCAGCATCTTCCAGGAGATGCTCACACAGCCTGGACAAGGACCTTCATCCACAGAGCAGCTCCAGGATGTAGCTAGCCAGGAGAGGAGCACTTGCTTTCCAAACTCAGGGATTCAGCAGCAGATGCAGCCAAATAACCTGGATTAAGTGGTGGGAAGGTATTTTTCATGTCTTCTAACTTCGTGCTCACAGGAAGCCCATGGGACTGAGCGGGAAGACAGGTTGAGCATCTTCCTTCCCAATACGTAGAAATACATCCCTGGCTTTTACATCCCGTGTGGCCAGCCAGCCCTGCCGACATTGCTTTCCTGCCTTCCTGGCTCCCCTTCCCTCCGCCTGCTGGCAGGCACAAAGCCAGGCTTGTTCCCTGCTCCTGCTGTCAGGCCACAGGTGCCCAGCATGGGGGGACCGCAGCCACCCCAACTGTGCCCAGGAGCTCTCACCAGTCCTCAGCAGAGCATTGAACACCCCAGGTGTTACCCAGCTGGCTTTGCTCCAGGATTTTTCTGGACAAAACCATTCCCTGAGCCCCATCGAGGCTGGGATTTGCCATTAGCTGCTGGTGGTGGCTGATGTTTAAAGAGAGATGTGCCCTTTGGAAGAGCTCACCTGCCTCCCATGTCCTGCACACCTCCAGGATCTGAGCCAAGCTTTGCTTTACTGGAATTTGCATTTTAATTAAGCCCATGGATTTTTCTTCCAGGCTTGTTGTAGTCAAGTCTCCCTGCTCACTCCCTTCCCCGAAGCTCCTGCCTCTGCAAGGCTTGTGAGCGGTTTTCCAGAGGTATGCTCCATCCCAGCTCTCCATTTATAGAAAGGAATTAAGGAGAAATGAGGGAGCATTACTAAGAGGATTTGCACTGCGACTTACTCAGTTTCTCCAAATAATTTGCAGTAGCCCTGGATTCTTTAATCAACACTCATTTCCTTTTGGAAATGAAAGAAGCGGGAAGGCGTTGTGCTGCTCCTGAGCCAAGCTTGGCTCTTTGCCTCCAAATGGGAAATTTTGGATTCAGAGAGTGAGAGCATAATCTGGGGTGTACTGGTGGGGAGTGAGGGTATGTGTGACAGAGGGAAGTGTGTGTCAGGGCTCAGAAAGCCTCTGTCATCCTGACCCTCTCCCTCCATGCAATTTTGGGCTCCTCTGTCTCTGTCTGGAGCCTGCAGACACATGCCCAGAGAGGTGACATGAGACCTGGTCCATGGGTCACCCCAGTGCAGAGCTGTAGATGGCTCTGCCCTGCTGGGGATCTCCTTGTGAGAAGGGCTGGGCTGGATCAGGGGTTGGGGATTCCCATGGGATTAGTCCAGCTCATCCCGAGGGCTGGCAGCACTCATTGCCAGTGGGATTTAGTGCTGAATTCCCATGGGCCGTGGTTATGA
Organism: Platysteira castanea; assembly: GCA_013397175.1. NCBI lineage: Eukaryota > Metazoa > Chordata > Aves > Passeriformes > Platysteira > Platysteira castanea. Next base: position 25,703 of record VYXC01012395.1, read on the forward strand.
TGGCCTGCCAAGCCATGGGCAGTAGACCTTCCACACCATTCCATTATGGGAATGCCCTTGGTGTTGCAGAGGGGGGAGCAGACAGCTGGGCAGATCCCACTGCTCAGGGAGAGATAGTCCCAGACTGCTCCTGTCCCAAATGGCCTGTGCCTTTCCATGCACGTGCTGGTGGGCTTTCCTCACCCTGCTCAAGCGGCGCTTGGAAAAGCTAACAGTGCTTGCAGCATTCCCAGTCCTTGCACTGTTCCCAGCCTTGCAGTATTCCCAGCCCCTGTGTCCTTCCCAGCCCTTGCAGCCCCTCTGGAGCCACTCTCCAGCCTGGCAGAGCCCCATGCCCAGCCCTGCCCCAGGTCCTGCCCCACTGAGCTGAGTCCCACATCCAGGCCCTGCAGCTCTGCCAGGGTGGCCGGATGGCAATGTCACCCTCACACCTCTCCTTGTGCAGTGGGCCCCTCTGGACTCTCCACCCGCTTCCCGCCTGGCCCGTTGCACAAGAGGAAACTCCAGGGTTTCCTGTCCCGGCAATAGGGCGGGGTGTGGGGCTGCCCCATGTCCTCCATGTCCCCTGCCCTGTTCATGAACCTGGAGCTGGGTCTGTGGTGCTGCCCAGATGTGTCCTGGTGGGTCAGAAGTTTCCCTCATAGGTTGGAAGATCATAATTAAATTAAAATTCCATCAACTGCAGCTGTGGGATGGTGGTGGGAAGTGGCATCTCTAAGTCAGGGTGAAAGACCCTCCGTGGGGAAGGGGACTGGGCTTGCTCTCCAGGCAGCCCCAAATTTCCCTCCATTCTGAGCCAGTTTTGCTGCCAAATCACCCTCCTTGACCCCACTTGTCCCCCCAGAAGTGACAATTCCAGCCTTGGTTTCCAGCTGCTGCTCCATGCTCCCCCAGTTTGCTGATGTGGGTGCTGCCGGAGACACTGGTATGGCAATTTGGGCATGTCCCAAATGGCTCCCAGGATGGGACCCCTGCCCTGCACTCCTGGAGACGCAGTGGGAAAGTGGGGTGTCCACAAGGACAGGAAAGTGAGATCCAGCTTTTCCTTGGAAAGCCTTTCTGCCTTCCAGACAGATATTGTGTGTGCTTCAAATGGAGTTGAGGAACTTGGGGATGGAAGCTCTGGGAGGTCCCTGCCCAGAACCAGGGGCTGCCAGCCCCTGTCACCCTCCCACTGTGTCTCCTCACTCTGGGAGGTCACTGGGGCTTCCTTGGTTGGAAAAAGCTGTCCTTGCTTTGCTGGGAAAGAGCAGTTAAACTGGGAACTCCAATTCTAGCTTTCCCAGGGGTGCAGCACTGCTTCCCTCTGGAGACCAGCTCTGTTCCAGTCAGTCAAGGTCAGCAGGAGCAGACACGTGCCAGCTTCGGGAGGGTGGTGCCTACATCCCACCTCTGGCTATGAGCTTCTAGTCCCCAGCTCTGGCTTTGTGTTTGACTTGTTCCTTGTGGTCCAGGAGTCCATTCTGAGGTGGAATGTGCATTTAAATGCCGATCCTGGCACTCCTCACTGCCAGCTGGTTCATTAGGGCTGTCCTGACTGCACCTTTGGGGCTGCAGACTGGGATTTTGGACGAGGACAAGCTGCCCCTGGAGCTAGATCCGTGGCATGTGTCACAGATGGCTGTTGGGATGCGGGCATCCTGCTCCAAGCCTCTGGGACATGGGCATCCCTCTCCAGACTGGCAGAGGCACCTTCCCAAGAATTTTTTAATGCTGAAAATAATTTTATGGTTTTCCTGACAAGGGGCTGTGGCTGCTGGGACAGGCAGAGCTGCAGAGGTGACTCCCACTCTTGTCCTTGTGTGCTGGGAATCTGTTGCCTTCATCCAGCTCCTCAGGAAGGGATGGATGGGCCTCTCCAATGCTGGTGTTCCTTTCAGTTCTCCTTAAAAAACCAAGCTGATATCCAGGTTCTGCATCCCAGGGTGCCTGGGATGGGTGTCTTGCAGCTGGCAATCCGGGTCCCCTGACACATCAAAACGAGCCTCTTGCATCTTGCATCTTGCTGACCGCCTCCCATGTCACCTCCATGGTCCTTACTGGTCACCTCTGTGGTCACCACTCGGAGCTGATAGGGATGGGGCTGCAAACACCACAGAGCAGCCCCATCCCTGCAGCAGAACTGGTCCATACTGGGACATCTGGACACAGTTTCAGCTAAGAGGGTGCTTGGCTCTGGGCTGGGGGTGCGGGTCTAGGGGTGCAGCTGTGGGTGGGGTCTCATCTGTCTCAGGCCATCATCATTCTCACTCCAGCTGGCACATGTTTTGGTGGTGGAGGGACTTCCTGGGGGATCTGGACCGCCCGCTTTTGGGGCTCCTGTGGGCCCCTCCAGCCCCACTCAGCACAGAGTCACCAGGGTCCATAGAGATGAAGCCATATGGGGCCACCTCAGAGAGTTGGGAAGGCTAGGGTTGCAGCAAGGATTGCAGTGAAGAAGGCATTGGAATTAATCTCACCGCTTTAATTGGTTTATATCAGTAATGAGCTACTTCTGGCAGTGCTGAGCCAGACAGTTCCTTCCCTTGGCAGCGGGATGTTCACAGAGCAGGTGCCAGGGAAGCACTTGGTGATGTGGGAGCTTGGGGAGAGGGTGACCCTGAGCTGGCATCATTGTGTCCCTGTGTAGGATCAGAAACAGGGTAGAGTTAAAAATCCTGCCTGGAAAATGCTTCCAGTGGCTGCCACTGCCTTCCATAGCATAAATGGTGGCTGGCTGTGCCCAGGCTCCTCAGCATGGACTCCCCAAGGTCCTCAACACCTGCATGGCAAGTCCTGCCTGTGGGTTCCACTCCTGCCTCTTGAATCCATGGAGCAGCCAGGACCTTGCCAGGCAGCCCTGGCAGTGGTCTCGCCGTCCCACTGCCTGATTCTTGGTGCCCCCCAAATTGTCCTCCCCATTCAGCTGCCGCAAAAGTGGGATAGGAGCCACCAGCTGCTGCCCGTGATCCAAGGGCAGGGGAGGGACATGCCTTCCCTCTGCCTGTCCCACCACTCTGAGGGCAGCAGAGGGTTCTTTGTGGGCACTGCTTTAATTGCATCGTTATTATCCTGAGTAAATGAGTCCTGGCAGCAGCTGAACCTGGTGGATGCCAACTGCATCCCAGAAAGGCATCCGGGAAAGGTCAGCATCCAGCTGGCACAAGCAGGGACTGGGGACCTGGATGGGACCCAGCCACTGGCAGGTGCTGGCAGAGCCAGAGGGTCTCAGTGAGTGAGGGGGGGACCGTGAGGGAGCCTCAGTCCTTCCCATCTCAACCCCCTCCACCACTTCTCTCTTGCAGACCGTCAGCATCAATAAGGCCATTAATGCGCAGGAAGTGGCTGTCAAGGAGAAACACGCCAGGAATATCCTTCTCAAAGCTGATTGTGGGACAAGGAGTGTGGGAGTGGGGCTGGGGCTGCCCAGAAAAGGGGCAGCGTCAAGAGACTGTGTGAGGAGAGCTGCCCAGGGTGCTGGGGAGGCTGGATGGGACCTTGGAGTGCTATTAACAACATTGGATATTTTTCCAGCATGGCACAGGGTCCCTGCTCCTGCTGTCACAGCCTCTAAATGTTGATAGGTGCCCAGGCTGGTGCTCCCAGCACTGCCATCACAGAAAGGGTGGGAGGGAAAGGTGCCCGCAGCAGGTTGGGACACTGCCACGAAAAGTGGATCCCCAGCATCCCAGCCAGGCACTTGGGAAGGCTCAGTGGAGGCACAGCCCCAGCCTTGCATGTGCCATGGTGCTCCTAGAGCAAGCCTGGGGGAGAGAGGGTGGCTTGTGCCACTTTGGGGGCAGCACATGCTTGGGGTGGACAGCATTAGCTCCCCGTGGTGGCCTGGCCCCCTGGGCTCTCCAGGTGCAGCCATTCTTTGGGTGCAGTCTTTGGGTGGCCATTCTCCATCACCAAAGGGCAGAGGAGTGTTTCCTTGACCGCCGGCACCGTGCATCCTGGGCACGCACCATGAGAAGGGAGCACAGACCTTCTGGTCAGTGGTGAACCGGCTGCCGCTGTCTGGCAACGCTGTGCTCTGCTGGAAGTTCTGCCATGTCTTCCACAAGCTCCTCCGGGATGGACATTCCAATGTGAGTGCCTAAAGCTCAGCTTGGGGCCAAATCCTTTCCCCTGCAGGGCTGTACTGGGTGATGGGAGATGCTGGACGGACAGTGTCCTTTTGTGGGGTCAGTCCTGGGGTGGAGACTGGATCTGGAGCCCTCCTGGAGGGTTGGTGCCCTCCTGGGGGTCAATCCTATGTGAACACCAGTGCTGGAGCTCTCCCAAAAGGTCAGTGCCCTCCTGCAGGTCAATCCTGGGTGCCAGAGCCCTCCTGGTGCTGCCCTGCCCAAAAACCCGTGTGCCTCAAACCCCAGTGCCAACGACAGTGCCAGTGCCAGAGGAAACGGCTCAGCGCCTGGCAGAGGCATTGGTGCAGGAGCCATCAGCAACGATCCTCCTTGGGGAAGCTGAGGCACCCAGGGCTGGCAGTAGCGATAGAGGGTTGGGAATGCATCAAGACCTCTCATTCCTCAGCCGGTTCCTGGTTTCAAGTATGGAACACGGTGTCCTGGGGCTCCGCCTTCTGATTGTCACCATCATTCCTCCAGGTCCTGAAAGACTCCATGCGATACAAGAATGAGCTGAGCGACATGAGCAGGATGTGGGTAAGTGACCGACCCTGCCAGCCACTGGGGGGAGATCCCGGGGGTCCCTTGGCCAGGCTGGGGGATGTAGGCTTGGGGGGTTCCCTCTCCCAGGAATTGGAGCACAGCCATGGCTGACCTGTGGCTGTCATCACCTACCTGGGCTGGGTTTCAGTTGCTCTGACAGTCAAATGAAGCATTGAAATATGCAGAGAAGGTGATGAGAAGGTCTGACCAAATCCCTTCAGTACAGCCAGCCTGCATCCAGGTGCCAGGGAGGAGGGTTTGGCTGTGGTTTTGGGGAGATAAGGGAGGGGCCATTCATTCTGCAGCAGAAAAAGGCTTTTCCACAGCCTGCCCTGGATCTCAGCAGATTTTTGGGGTCCCCACAGGGCCACCTGAGTGAGGGCTATGGGCAGCTCTGCAGCATCTACCTCAAACTGCTGAGAACCAAGATGGAATTTCACACCAAGGTAAGACCCCCGTCCCTGTCCCCAAGACTGTAGCAAGGGTTGGGCACTGGGGTGACAGCAATGGGCCAGTATGGCCATCCTGTTGCCTCCATGAAATATTCCCAAAGCTGCCAGTGGCCATCAAAAATGGCCCAAGGACCATTTGCAGGTGGCAGGATTCCTGGTGGCCCAGGACTCCTTGGGCTGGGCTGGGAGTTGCTGGGCTACAGCAGTAGGAGACACACATCCCCCTTCCCCCCAACAGCTATCCTAGATGGGAAAAACTGCTGGAAAGAGGTGTTTTCTGTGCACATTACCCTGTTTTGGAAGTGTGATGTGACTTTTCCCAGAATGCCTGGGCAGGTACCCCCTGGGGCAGATACAATTTCATCCCATCCAGCTCTCTGCTGGCAGCCCCATCTGCCTCCTGCTTGGCCCGTTTCTCAACCCAGGAAGAATCAGCTTTTCTTGCTGGGAAGAGCACAGATGCTATGGATTAGGGATGCTGTGGTCACCCAGGATTCAGAGACCCTGTGTTATGTCCCTTTTCCCCCACATCACTCCCCTGGCTCATCCAGGAGCTGACTTTGAGGCTGCAGGATCACAGCTCTGGTGCTCCCAGAGCTGTGGCCAGACCAGGAGAGCCTCTGGAACCCTTTCCCGACTCCCGTTTCCCTGGCAGAATCCCCGATTCCCTGGAAATCTGCAGATGTCTGACCGGCAGCTTGATGAGGCTGGGGAGAACGACGTCAATAATTTGTGAGTGTGGGGCAGGGGAAGGTGAGAGAGGGAGTGGGTGCAGGTGGAGGGCACCATCGGCCCAACCTCACCAGCAACATGACCAAGTAGGGACAGGACCTTCCTCCTGCCCCCTGCCCTGTGGCACGTCCTGAGAACGGGCAGAGCCCAGGCAAGGCTGGTGCACCCACACTAGAGCACCCTCATCAGAGGTTGAGGCTCATGGGTGGCCTTGGGGACAGTCCCCAACCATCTTCAACCCTGTTTCCTAGTTTTCAGCTGACGGTGGAGATGTTTGACTACCTGGAGTGTGAGCTGAACCTCTTCCAGACAGGTAAAGCCCCGCGTTACTCTGAGGCAGGATGGAGTGAGAGATCTTCAGGAGTCCAGCCCCTTTGTGGGGCTGATCCGAGTTGGAGGAGGCTCTGACAGGGGATGTTGGCTGAGGGCACCACAGCTCAGCTCTTCTATGGGCACTTCACCTCAATTATTGTTCAACAAGGCAAAGTGGAAGGTGCTGCACCTGGGTCAGGGCAACCCCTGGTCTCAATCCAGGCTGGAGAATGAAGGGATGGAGAGCAGCCCTGCCGGGAAGGACTTAGGGGTGCTGGAGGATGAGAAGTTCAACGTGCCCCAGCCATGTGTGCTCCAAAACCCCTCGTGCCCTGGGCTGATCGCCCAGCATGGGCAGCAGGTGAGGGGGGGATTCTGCCCCTCTGCCCCGCTCAGGTGAGACCCCACCTGCAAAGCTGCCTCCAGCCCTGGTGTCGCAGCACAGGAAGGTCGTGGGGCTGCTGGAGCAAGTCCAAAGGAGGCCACAGAGATGCTTTGAGGGCTGGAGCCCCACTGCTCTGGAGCCGGGCTGGCAGAGCTGGGGGTGATAACCTGGAGAGGAGAAGGCTCTGGGGAGACCTCAGAGCCCCTTCCTCTGCCTAAAGAGGCTCCAAGAGGACCAGAGAGGGACTTTGGACAAGGGATGGAGTTGACAGGACAAGGGAGAATGGCTTCCCACTGCCAGAGGGCAGGGTTAGATGGGATATTGGGAAAAAATTCTTGGCTGTGAGAGTGGAAAGGCCCTGGCACAGGTTGTCTAGGGAAGCTGTGTCTGTCCCATCCCTGGAAGTTCCCAAGGCCAGGTTGGATAGAGAGCTTGGAGCACTCTGGTCTAGTAGAAGGTGTTGGAATGAGCTGGTCTTCAGCTGCTCCCAGCTGGTTTTGGAGCATCTTCCCTGTGGCACACCCAGCACACTCAAGTGCCAGTGGGACAACAGTGACAGGCAGAGCACAGGGGTCGCGTGTAAGCTCTGCCCAGGGACATGGCTGGGGCTCAGTCCCAGTTGGAGGCCCATCGTGCCAGGCTGGAGTGTTCCCAGGCCTGTGTGGGAGACCTGGGTGGGAATTTCCCCTCCCACTCAGCTCACAAACAGCTGCAGGGCAGCAGGCTGTGTCCCCAAGGGCCAGTGGGTACTTTGCTCCAGGTGAACGGCTCTTGCTCTAGATGACATCTGTGGATTTGGCAGACACAGATGCTCTGGTGCTGCCAGTGCTGCTGGATCTGATCCTGCACTCCTTCCCTGCAGTGTTCAGCTCCCTGGACATGTCGCGCTCGGTGTCGGTGACGGCAGCGGGGCAGTGCCGTCTGGCCCCGCTCATCCAGGTCATCCTGGACTGCAGCCACCTCTACGACTACACTGTCAAGCTGCTCTTCAAGCTCCACTCCTGTGAGTGTCCCCAGCACCACTGCCTTTGACAGGGGGGCCACAGAGGGAGGCACTGGGGCCACCACCCTGCTCAGCCTGGGCTGTTCACCAGCACCTCTTCCCCAGCCTCTTCACCCTCCGGGGAGTGAAGGGAGTCACCATGGCGAGGAGGTGCAAAACCCATATCCTTCAGGATCTGGAACTGTGGCAGCTGCCAGCCCACACTTTCCTCTGCCCTGGGGGGTATGAGGTGTGGTCCCTTCCTGCAGCACTGCTTGGAGTATTTGGACCCCCAGAGGAGGGTGCCCATCTGTGGGAAAGAGCCATCTCCATGTGGCTGTGTTGATGGGTTGTTCCCTGATCCATGAAGACACCCACTGACATTTCTACTTGCTGCTTCTTCCAGGTCTGCCGGCAGATACGCTGCAGGGCCACCGGGATCGCTTCCTGGAGCAGTTCCGAAAGTAAGTGCCCAGACCCAGAGCATTGGTGCTCTGGGAGTGCTCCCAAGGCACTGAGATTAAAAATGAGTGAGGAAGGACATGCTCTGGTCTCTGGTACATGATTATTTAGAGTGACGAAAACAAAAACTGGCCACCGAGAGCAGGGAGGGGATGTCATGGTGCTGGGGAGGATGTCATGGTGCTGAGGGACAGCTTGATTCAAGGTCACAAACTGCAAAGAGCAGATAGCAGGGCTGGGTATGCTCTGACCACCCAGGGACTAACCTTGGGACAGGGATCAACAGCGCCAAGATCCCGACTGGGATGCTCAGGTGACTGGGAGAGGTGAGAGCTAGGAGTGGTGCAGCTGGGCACTGTCCCTCCTCCCCAAAGCTGGAAGTCCTGGAGGGAGGTACCCTGCTTCTGAGGAAGATGCTCCTGCAGGAAGTGAAGGTGAGGGTGGAGATGTTGGTTCCAGGCAGGAAGCCCCCCTGCTCCTGGAAACTTTGGATAGGCAGGAGGTGGTTTAGGTTGGAAGGGACCTTTGAAGGTCATCAGGTACAACCACCTGCCATGGGCAGGGACACCTTCCACTAGACCAGGTCGCTCAAGCTCCAGGTCCTTCTCCCTGCCCATCAGGCCTGGGGTTTATGGGATAAACCCTCCAGCAGTGGGAGGCTGGCTCCCAGGACCTGCCCTGAGTTTGGTGGCAGCACAAAACACCTTCCCCTCCAAGGCAGTAGGGTGGCCAGGTGACACCTCTTGGAGCCAGGCAAGGGGTTGTCCAGGTTGGACAAGAGCCATCCCTAACCATTCCCTGCCCCTTGCAGGCTCAAGGACCTTTTCTACCGCTCCAGCAACCTGCAGTACTTCAAGCGGCTGATTCAGATCCCACAGCTGCCAGAGGTGAGACCCTGCAGTCCCCATGTTCCCTGTCCCTGTGCCAAGGGGCAACAGTGGGGCCACTGGCACTGTCAGGTGGCCCAAAAAAGCCTCTTGCTGCCTTGCCCAGCTTCTTAGGTCTGGTGGCAACATGGGGCTCCTGGGCCTTGAGGGTCATTCTTGTATCCCTCACTGGGTGGCGTCTAGCTGGATGGAGCTGCCCTCTCACTGGAAGCTGGGATCCCCTCTCTCAGTGATCCATAGCCCTTGCCAAGACCCACCCCTGTGGGTCCTGGTTCCACCCCTGTGAGTCCTGGTTCCACCCCTGTGGGGTGGTTCCACCCCTGTGGGTCCTGGTTCTATCTCAGTGGGTTCTGGTTCCACCCCTGTGGGTCCTGGTTCCATCCTTGTGGGTTCTGACTCTATTCCTCTACATCCTGACTCCATCCCTGTGGGTCCTGGCTCCATTCTCATGGGTCAAGGCATGGCCAGCTCAGCTCCAGGGCAAGATTTCAAACAACTGTGCCTTCAGCCCAGCAGCAGTGCCAGTCCTTCCCCCTCAGCCCTGCTCCCCTCCCTCCCCAGAACCCTCCCAATTTCCTGCGTGCCTCTGCGCTGTCAGAGCACATCAGCCCCGTGGTGGTGATCCCCGCCGAGGCTTCCTCGCCCGACAGCGAGCCCATCACAGACCTGGTGGAAATGGACGCAGCCTCGCAGGTGAGGATGGCTGGGGGCTCACTGGCTCTGAACCCCGGGTTATTTCTCCAAATCCACACCGCGTTAAGAGCTGAGACAGTGGGGATGGCCTCAGGAACGGGGGAGTGTCACTGCAAAGAGATGGGTCTGTGCTAGGTGCCCCGTCTGGGTGCTTGGTGACCGTGGGTGCTGCGTATCCAATCTGGATGCTGGGTGTCCCGTCTGGGTTCTGCTAGGGCTGAACCAGCCTTAATTCTCCCAGTGCTGCTCAGTGGTGTGGTGCCCTCCAGTGACGGGCAAGGAGAAGTTTGGTTTCAAGCATTGCCATGAAGACCTTTAGGTCTTCCCCCTCCTCTCTACCAAGGGTTGTCCCCAGGCATTGAGTGGGGAGGGGCAGGAACATGCAGTGACGTGGCCTTGGGGATCTTCTCCCTCCAGGAGTTAGGTGGGGATGGACTACAGATGCTCTATGTTCATTAAGTTCATCACATTCAGTGTCCTGGAAGCAGTGGGGGGGAACCAGCCCCAGTGTCCAGGCAGCTCGTAGGCTGGCTTGGCAGTGGCACTGGGGACATGGAGGGACAAGGGCTCCCAAGTGGTGGTGGGATCACTCCAGGTCTGTCCTGCTCTTCCCCCAGAGCCTGTTTGACAACAAGTTTGATGACATCTTTGGCAGCTCCTTCAGCTGCGACCCCTTCAACTTCAACAGCCAGAATGGGATGAGCAAGGATGACAAGTAAGCAATGCTGGCGATGCTGTGGAATGGCCAGGATTGTACTGGGAGCTCCCTGCCTGGAACAGCATTGCAGCCATGGTGACACAAGAGCCCTCCCAGGCTGTGTCCCTGTGGCACTGAGGGTGTACCCCATGTCTCTCCTTCCCAGGGACCGGCTGATTGAGCAGCTTTACAGGGAGATCACAGCCCTGAAGGAGGAGCTGGAGAACTTCAAGGCTGAGGTGGGTGGCAGCCAGGTGGACAGGATGAGACCCACTGGGAATGTGGGGTAGGCTGGTGGCTGTGTCCCTCGGTGGGCAAGACGGTGACCCCATCTCTGTCGTGCCCTGTTCCTGGTGGCTTCCCCCATACAAGGGGTCCCCAGGTGTGCCAGCGGGCTGCATCCCTGTTGGGGAGTGGGCTCAGCCCCACTGCCCAGCATCCTTGTGCTTTGCCCAGATGCACTTGGGGACCTGCAGGGTGGTACCCATGGGGGAGCTGCTGAACAGCACTGGTGGGCATTGAATGGTACCAGTGGGCATTGGATGGTCCTGGTGGGCACTGAACAGCGCCGTCAGCCCCCACCCGTCCCCGCAGAGCGCGCGGGGTGCAGTGCAGCTGCGTGGCCGTGCCAGCGAGCTGGAGGCTGAGCTGGCCGAGCAGCAGCACCTGAAGCAGCAGGCACAGGACGAGAGTGAGTTCCTGCGCACAGAGCTGGAAGAGCTGAAGAAGCAGCGGGAGGACACAGAGAAAGCGCAGCGGAGCCTGACAGAAATCGAGAGTGAGCAGGAAATGCCAGCACTGGTGTGGGGTGGGGGTGAGCCCTGGGCAGGGGGTCCTAAGTGCTCAGCTCTGTGTCCCTGTGTGTGTGGCAGGACGGGCACAGGCCAATGAGCAGCGCTACAGCAAACTGAAGGAGAAGTACAGCGAGCTGGTGCAGAACCATGCCGACCTGCTGCGCAAGGTGGGCTCCCCAAACCCCCCCAGAATCCCCTCTCCCAGCTGCGCCCCCTGACACCATGGGCTGCTCGTCTCATTCTCTGCTGTCGCCAGAATGCAGAGGTGACCAAGCAGATTACAGTGGCCAGGCAGGCCCAGGGGGATGTGGAGCGGGAGAAGAAGGAGCTGGAGGACTCCTTCCAGCGGGTGAGCGAGCAGGCACAGAAGAAGGTGAGTAGGGATGGGGGGGCACACCAGGGATAAGCAGGGGCTCCCCATGAGGCACCAGTTCTGACAACCTCTCCCCTTGCTGCAGTCTCAGGAGCAGGCAGAGGTGCTGGAGACGCTGAAGCGGGAGCTGGCAGCCAGCAGACAGGAGCTGCAGGTGGTCCAGGGCACACTGGAGTCCAGCACACAGGTGAGAATGTTGCCTTTCTCTGGTCTTAAAATTAAGAGCCAAACACGGTTAAGGGAAAAAGGGGCTTTTACCTCGGTGTTTATTTAAGCATCCTTAGGTGCAGCACTTTGCCCAGGTGGAATGCACTGAAATGCCCCCACACGAGAGATCACGTCTACAATTTATAGGCCTTGCAAATGAGCACATCTAGCAAAGACTCCCCAGTGAGAGACTCGAATGAACCTCCCATTCTGAGGAGTCCTCCCTGGATGGGCCTATCTTAGTTTACACAATGTGTTCTAGAGAGGACCTTGGTTTCTGGGGCTTTCTGGCCTCCAACTGCGAGGCCTCTGGGATGTTTGGTCTCCTGGCTTAATGGAACTTTGGGTCTAAGCTAAGTTACCAGACTTAAGGAATTACAAGTACGTGGGCTAAAAGCACTGAGGATACATAAAAGCTATATAAAAAGGGCAAAAAATCATTGTGGCATCAAGAGCACGTAGGGGCCCCCCAGCACCCTCTGAGCTGGGTAGCCAGGCCTTACCCATTTGAGAGGTGATACCCACCACTGACCTCAAAACCATTTCCTTGTCATCTTCTTTCCCACATCTGGGTGGGTTTGATGTCACATGGCGGTTTCACGCTCCTGGGTGTGGTAGCATGTGGAGCAATGGGCTCCAGCAGCGGGGATCATGGAATAAAATGCCTGGAAGAACAGGGTCAGTCAGCAGCTTTGCCTGCTGTAAGCCCAGGCAGCATTGTGGCATCACACTGCAAGATGTGTCAGAGGGTATCCCATGCCTGCAGAGCTGTGGAAGACAGCAGGGGTGCCTGGGCTCGTAGGAGGCAGAAGCTGGCAGGAAAATGCAGTCACTCATCTATGAGGTGGGCAGACTCAGCAGCAGGGTGGGGATGGGGCAGAGGCAGCACCCTGCGTCTACTCCTCCATCAGGATGGTGAAAGTCGTGATAAAAACGCATTTTCACTGACAAAAGTGAAAGGGCTCCCCAGGAGCCTCGATTGTCACCAGGTAAGGTCATCAGTGCTGCTCAGTGTGGGGAGCCTGTGCCTGCACAGGCCATGGTGCACCCTGCAGGGGCAGTCGGGGTGGCCCCAGCCTGGACCAAGAATGAGTCCCCAAACTGGAGGGTTCATCCTCGGCACAGCCCCAACTGCCGTTTCATGCCCCCCCAGGCAGGAGCGGAGCAGAACACTCGGATTGCCAGCCTGGAGCAGGAGAGGGACAGGCTGAGCCAAGCAGCAGAGCAGCACAGGGATGAGATGGCAGCTCTTCAGGCTGAGCTGCAGCAGCTGCAGGACACGCTCAGCCACGAGCAGGAGAGCAGCAGGACAGAGCTGGAGATGCTGCAGACCCAGCTGAGAGACAAGGTACCATGAGGGTCCTGCCAGCCTCCTTCTGGTCAGACCAGAGGGGTTCAGTGGGGCCGGGTGCAGGGAATGCCCAGTGGCCCAGCAGGGGCCCTAAGCCTGGCTCTGGCCCAGCAGGAGAGCACAGAGCAGGCGCTGCAGCAGCGCCTGGCCGAGGAGCAGCTGTCCCTGCTGCAGGGCACCGCACGCGAGGCCGAGCGCATGGTGCAGGACGCCCTGGCTCGCATGGAGGATCCTGCTCACGTCAGCTGCACCGGCTCAGCAGGTGACGCCCCTGCTGCTCCCAAACCTGGCGTTATCCCAGGCTGCTGCTCCCTGTGGTCCCGGCTGAGCCCTGCCTGCTGTCTCCCTGCAGACTGCCTCCTGTCCCGGACGCTGGCAGCCTCCGAGTGTGCAGAGCGGCTCCGGGACGCGCACAGCAAGTACCTTTTGGATGGCACAGGTGAGAGGTGGCAGCCCCAGGCAGGGGCCACAGGGGCAGCCCTGGCACGCGGGGCAGGTGGGCAGCGTGGTGGGCACTGAGGCCTGTGCCCGCTGTCCTGCCACAGCCATGGGCTCCCTGCTGCCCTGCCTGGCCCTCTTCGCCCACCTGGTCAGCGACACCCTCCTGCAGGGCAGTGCGACCTCCCATGTGGCCCCTGTGGAGCCTGCTGACCGTGAGTGCTGCCTCAGGCCAGGGGCTGGGTGGGCAGGGGCCAGCATGATCAGGGGTCAGCATGGGCAGGGGATCAGGGTGAGCATGGGCTGGGGTGAGCAGATGTCAGAGTGGGCAGGGGTCATGGCAGGATGCTGGGATAAGGTGGGCAGGATCCTGGGGCAAGTAGGGTGCTGAAGTGGGCAGAAACCAGGGCAGGCAGAGGTGAGGAGGGGTAGGATGCTGCGGTGGGTGGGAACCAGACATCTCCTCCCCACACGTGGCCTCCTCAGTCCCCTCTGCTGCCCATGTAGGTCTGCTGGAGCTGTGCAAGCAGTGTGGCAGTGAGGCTGTGAGCTACCTCAGCGCCCTGCAAGACCCAGGGACAGTGGCAAGTGCTGACTGCAGCCTGGTGATGGCCTGCCTGGGCCAGATCAGTGCCATCGGGGAGGTGAGTACTCCAGGAGGGCTAGTGGGATGGGATCAGGGCATGGCTGGCACCACCAGAGGGGCTGTACTGCTCCTGGACAGTTCCTCACATCCCATCCTATCCCTAGGAGCTGCGTCCCAGAGGTCTGGACATCAAGCAGGAGGAGCTGGGTGACTTGGTGGACAAGGAGATGGCAGCGACGGCCGCAGCCATTGAAACAGCATCTGCCCGTATTGAGGTGAGGGTCACCATGAGCAGAGGTGCCCACAGGCACCGTGCTGGGGGCCTGCTGGGACCACTGGAGAGGCCAGAGGTGCATTGGGCTCAGCACAGCCTCTCCCCTCTCAACCAGGAGATGCTGAGCAAGGCACGGGCTGGTGACACTGGGGTCAAACTGGAAGTGAACGAGAGGTGAGTGGTGGTCAGGACACTGGATAGAGCCAGTCAGGCAGGATGGGGACAGGTGCTGCAGGCGGTGCAGCTGCTCCACAGTTGGGGCTCAGTGGCGTGTGTCTTGCAGGATCCTGGGCTCCTGCACAGGCCTCATGCAGGCCATCCATGTCCTGGTCCTGGCCTCCAAAGACCTCCAGAGAGAGATCGTGGAGAGCGGACGGGTGAGCTGGGACTGGGATGCACACAAGGGGGCAGGCGGGGATGTAGGAAGGGCTGAGGGCAGGGATGAAGACAGGAGTGCTTGTCCAGCTGGGGGTCATCGCGCACTTGCTGGGACATGCTGCTCCAACCCTTGGCCCACTGGGACTTCCCCACCAGCTGCCAGGAGCTCCACTCCAACCCCAGGGTCTTACCCTGGTTGTGGTTCCTGGGGTGCCATGGTGATCCCTGATCTCTCTTCCCACACAGGGGACCCCACAAGCCCCAAGTTCAGTGTGTCCCCAGCTCCCACACACATCCTGAATGACACCCAGACCTCCTCCTTTTCCCCCAGAGCAGGGGTCTGGAGGTGCCCAGTAGCTAATTGTGCCTTTACCAATGGCAGGGTGCAGCATCCCCCAAGGAGTTCTATGCCAAGAATTCACGCTGGACCGAGGGTCTCATCTCTGCCTCCAAGGCAGTGGGCTGGGGTGCCACTGTCATGGTGTAAGTGCCACTGTCACCAGAGCGGGGAGAGAATGGCAGAGTCCTGTCATCACCACAGGGAGGGGACATGGGTGGTGGGACAATGCTCCAGCCCCTTTCTGCTCTCCTGCAGTGATGCTGCTGACCTGGTAGTGCAAGGCAAGGGGACATTCGAGGAGCTGATGGTCTGTTCCCGGGAGATCGCAGCCAGCACTGCTCAGCTGGTGGCAGCCTCCAAAGTAGGAGCAAGGCTGCTCCCCTGCCCATGGTTCAGGGTGATGCTGGGGCACCATGTGGTCACCCCAAATCGTGGGGCTGGTCTTCTGCTTTCCTGGCGGGGTGTGACGCCCTCCTTGCTGTCCCGGCAGGTGAAGGCAGACAAAGACAGCGCCAACCTCTGCAAGCTCCAACAAGCCTCCCGGGGCGTCAACCAGGCCACGGCCAGTGTGGTGGCCTCCACCAAGGCTGGGAAGTCTCAGGTGGAGGAGAAAGGTAAGTGTTGGGCTGCAGGGATCTTAGAATCGTGTAATCACTTAGGTTGGAGAAGCTCTCTAAGACAATTGAGTTTAACTGTTCCCCCACTACTTACCGTGTCCCCAAGTGCCACATCTACATGGCTTTTAAATCCCTCCAGAATTGTGGCTCCGCCATACCCTGGGCAGCCTCTGCCAGTGCTGAACAACCCTTTCCATGAAGATATTTTCCCTTTTATCCAACCTAAACCTCCTCTGGCACAACTTGATGCTGTTTCCTCTGGTCCTAATGCTTGGAGCACAGACCTGCCCCCAAAACCTTGAGTGCTCTTGGCACTCACCGCCCTTGGTTGGCTGTGCCCCTGTGGTCTCTGCCCATGGCTGCCCCTCACTCCCTGCCTGCATATGCCATGATGCCAGGCCCTGCCAGTGGCATGGGAGCTGCTGGGGGGTCTGAGTGGGGAAGCAGAGCTTGGTGGTGTCTTTCTCCACAGATAGCATGGACTTCTCCAGCATGACACTCACCCAGATCAAGCGTCAGGAGATGGACTCGCAGGTAGGAGATTCCCACATATTTGGGAAACACACCTGGTCATGTCTCTCTTCGGCTGACCGGCGTGGGGCATCAAATTTGGGGTCACCATGCCCAGCTGCCCCCAGGTAGCACAAGCACAGGGGAAGCCCAAGGTGTGAAGGCAACAGATGGGTTTGCCCAGGAATCACATGCACTTGGTCCTCGATCCCTCCCCGATGCAGCTCCCATCATGGCATAGCAGCCCATGGCCACACCTGCTCCCTGTGTCTACCCACAGCACCCACCTCTGCCTGGCATGGGGCAGCTCTGGGGAATTCCCCTGCCTGGGATGCCCACACAGATCATTGTGCTTTCTCCTGCCTGCACAAGCAGTGCCCACCTGAGCTCCATCCCCTCCCGAGGTCCACTTGTTATTGGAGCACTCATGGGATGCACCTCTGTGGTCTTTGGGCTCGATATTGGGGGCATAGTGGGTTTGAAAGGAGAGTGCTTGGCCCAGCGCCGTGCCATGGTGCTGGCTGGGCATGTCCTGGGCCATGTCCCCAGGTGCGGGTGCTGGAGCTGGAGAACCAGCTGCAGAAGGAGCGGCAGAAGCTGGGGGAGCTGCGCAAGAAGCACTACGAGCTGGCTGGAGTGGCGGAGGGCTGGGAGGAGGATGGTGAGTGGTGCCAGCCCTGTTCCAGCTGGGCAGCTGCTCCTGGAAAAGGTGGGGCAGGATGGAGAAGCCCTGCCTGCCATCCATGGCAGTGAGCAGGTTTTGTTGCACCGGGCACAAGCCTGGAGATAGTTGGCACATGGGTAAATCCTATGGGGTGTCTCCACAGGAGAAACCCCAACTTGTGGGTTCTGCTTCAGGCCCAGGCAGGGAGCTCAGGTGCTGCTAGAGCCAGCCCTGTGGTCCCAGAGGGATGGGGTAGAGGGATGCCAGTGGGCACCACACCCCCTGACCCTGTCTTCCCACCTATAGCTGCAGATTAGCACCGGTGGTAGAAGCAACCCACGGGGGACAGCTGGGACCCTGCGGGGGACACCCCTGGGACCCCACTTGGTGCAGTCTTTTGAGAAGATCCCCAAGGAAGTGGTGCAGAAGCCCCTGTGAAGCACATGTCCCCTGTGTCCCCCCAGGAGCTGCCTCCAGCACCAGAGCCGAGCCGCTAGCGAGAGCTCGGGGCTGGGGCGAGGGCTCGTGCAAACCGCTCCTGTATTTATTAGAGCTGCTGGGGGTGGGGGGAGCTGTCTACGCAGGGGTCTTTAACCCTTTAGTTTTGTTTTTGCACAGATTCTGGGAACTCTTAGAGCCGTCTCTGGCTGAGCAAGAGCGGTCGGGCTTCTCTTGCCTCTTGCTGCTTTTCCAGCCTTAATCCAGCCCCTGGCTCGACGTGAACGTCCCCCTGCCCCAGGAATGAGCATGCTGAAAGCCCTGTGGGTGCCACCGGGTGGGGGACAGCTTTTGGGGTGCTGCTGGGCTTGGTGCTAAGTGTGCTCCCACTCGGCGGGGGCACCGAGTGCCTTTGGCCACTGCAGGCTGGGAGGTGGTGCTCCCGTGGGACACCCTGGCCCATGACTTGGGGTGCCAGGAACAGCTGGGAAAGGGGTGGCAGCAGGAGGGATGCTGCCATGAGCTCCTACCCCTCATTCCAGGTCCCCAAAACGCCTCCCAAGTCCCCCCTGATCTGGGCTGCTCTGTCCTGACAGATCACTGTGTTCATGCCAGCAATAAACCCTCTGCAAGGTGCTGGGTGTGGGTTTGGGCCACCACGGTGCCACCGCACAAGCCACCAGCTCCTGGGTATGGAGGGTGACTCTAGGGCAGCAGCACAGATGGTTTGGGGGGCAGCCAGGGTGCCCCAAAACCAGAGCATCCCAAAGCCAGAGCAAGCAGCTCCCTGTCCACGGTCACTTTGGTGCCACCCTGGTGTCATCACCACCCTCTTGGGTGCAGGGGGACCAGGGCCAGTGTGGCTGTGGGCAGGGGTGGCCATGGGGCTGGCACCAGCCAGGGAACCTTTGTGCCTTGAGCAGGGGGCTCAGAGGGCAAGGGGGAATCAGCCACCTCTGGGCCCCCAGCTCATATTGCTGCAGTGGAGACAGTGAAGTCAGACCAGGCAGCGATGTCCCCAATCCCGACAGTCCTGCTGGTGCCCCTGCTGGGGCCTCCACTCAGGGTGCTGAGGACAGGATTTAGCCTTTCTCCCTTTGGGAAGGGGCTGGGCTGTCACTTCGTGCTTTCCAGCGACGCCTACGTGTCAACGCCCAGCTGGCACCTGGAGCAGTAGGACCTGGCACCACCGCGGCCTTGGAGCTGCCACCCCTCCACGCAGCCGTCCAGCGTGCAGGGACCCGCTGCTCCCGCGTCCCCCGCCAGCCCTGCTGCCAGACCACCTGCTCTGTGCACCAGCCTGCCAGAGGGACCTGGACCTCCCCCCAGGCGTCCTGCTGCCTCCCTGTTCTCAGCCTGTGCTGGCTACCCTCGGATGCAATACCAACCATCCCGTTCCTGCAGGACACATGGAGCCCCAAAACCCTCCCCACTTTTTTGGGGGGAGCCTTGCCTGCACGACCAACTACCTCAGGCCTTGGGGCCGGGGAGCGGCATGGGGGTGACAGTGGCAGCAGGGGCTGGGGGACAGTGGCACTGCTCTCGCCCAAATCCACTTGTCCCTTTTGTATCTCAGCCAGGTGTGGGCGGAGGGTCCCTGCCATGTCCCCAGTGATGGCAGCTGGTGACAGGGACGGTGGGGGTGCCCCCCCACTGCAGGGCAGGTTGATTTGGGTTTTCATTGTATGATAATAATGACCATGTTGTTTGTTTTGGATTTTTCAATAAAGCCTTCAGCCCAGCCCCTCAGCTTGGGGGGGGACACAGGGGACCTGTGTCACAAGGGGGTCCTGGGCTCTGCCCCCATCAGTGTGCTCAATGGCCCCCAAAATCACTTGGTGTCGAGGTGACCCAGGTGTTGTCCTGGTAAAGACCTCCAGCCTTTGCCCCCACTGTCCCACAGCTGTGTGTCCTCACAGCCACCCTGCATGTCACCTCTTTTTGCTGGGAGGGCACCAGGACCTGGTCCCCGCCCAGCCCCAAGGAGCACGTGTGGCTTTGGCCTCCTGATCTCTCCAGTCCCTGCCTGGGGGATGATGCAGCAGTGGGGCCCTGGAGATCATCCGGGGCTATAGGCTCACCCTGGCAGAGCTGTGGCAAGGGGGTCCTGCTGCTGGGTGGCCCGTGGAGTCCAAACAGGGATCTCAGGGGAATGTCCCCTCCTAAGCATGGTTAACCCACCCCGGGCAGCACCTAGTGTCCTCCAGCCCTGCCAGGACCACCCCGACCCCTGGGCTGCGGAAAGCCCTGTGACAGCCACTGTCCCTGCCACGGTCCCTGTCAATTTCCTTGCTGTTGTCCCTGCCTGCCATGGTCCCTGCTCTGCAGGACAGAGCTGACGGGCAGCAGGGGGGGACATCCCCAGGGATAGCCGTGTCTCCTGGGGACCCCAAGGGCACAGCCAGCCAGAGTGAATTTCGCACAGTGCCTAGCCCTGTCCTCAGAGCAGGATGGTGGCAATGGCACCCTTCAGTTGGACAAGGGGACAGGCTGGACTGTGCCCCCGGGTTCCTGCACGTGGGACACACGGTCAGATGTGGGGTGGGGACTGGGGACATGTGAGGACACGCAGGGACTGGGACAGGGGGACACAGAGGCTGGAATGGTGTAGGGGCCTGTAGGGGACAGGCTAGGGAGGGGCACATAGGGAGGGGCAGAGGGCGGGGCACAGAGGCTGGAATGATGTAGGGAGGGTGTTAGAGACAGGATGGGAACACAGGGACCGGCAGAGGGAGGACATGGGGATTGCGGTGGTAAACAGGACAGTGGATTGAAGTGGAGATGGGGAAATTGGAATCTGGGTGGGGAAGACGTGGTGGGGAAGGGGTGGGCGTGGAGCAGGCCCGAAGGTCCGGGTGAGGACAGGGGCACATGGCCTGGGGTAGGGGAGAGACCCCGGCCGGGCGAC
>VYXC01012395.1:46303-89391 GCA_013397175.1 Platysteira castanea
GGCCGCAGGCCCCCCGCCGCCGGTACCCGCTGCCTCAGGCCCGGCCCGTCGTGCCGCTGTGCTTGCCCGCCGCCCGCTGGGAGGGCGGCTCGCCCCGCAGCGCGCCTTGGGCCCGCCGCGCCTGCCCGCTCCGCAGCCCTGTCACCGTGAGAATCGCCCCGCCGGCCGTCAGCATCGCCCGCTCCCCGGCGTGAGTACGGGGGAGACCGGTCATCAGCCGCGGTGGGAACCGGGACGCACGGGGGAGAGCCCGGTTTTCAGCCACGGTGGAGACCAGGAAACACCGGGGGCAGCCCTCAGCCGGCTGTGCTGTGCCCGGGATCAGCATCCCATGCTACCATGTGGCTGGGAGGATGGTGCTGTCCAAATCTCCGGGAAGGGCCGCGTGGGAGAGCTGTGTACCCGCTTCTGTGTGGGGGTTAGACCGGGGATCCCAGCCTGCCTCACACGTCACTCTGCTCTGTTTCACAGTCTGGAGCAGCTGGTCTCGCCTCCGGCCTTCCCGGCCACCAGCAGCCCTGACCCGTGTGCGAAGGAGACTGTGCTGAATGCCATCAGGGAGAGCAGGAAAAGGGCTGTGGAGGAAGAGGAGGAGGAGGACCAGACTTTTGGGAATGATCAGGAGAGCAAAAGAAGGTAAAAAGGCAGCAGTTCAAGTTGCAGCCAGTGTGTTGGGAAGGTCACAAATGGGATTCTTGCTCCAGAGGTGACAAATGGGATGTGTCGCAGAGCGTGCCAGGCCCCATGAGACCTGGAGTCACGGCTGGAAAAGTACTGTGAGAAGTGAACTGCAGAGGGAGAGCACACCCCATCCCTCACCCAGCCCTTGGTGCTGCATCCAAAACTCCTCCAAGGTTTTGAGGTCAAGGGAATTTAGTTTAGGTGTGGGTCCAGTGTGTTCCCCTGCCTGGCTGGGATGTGTTTTGGGAAGCCTGGGTAGGAAGTGGCATTTCTTCTCACAGGGGTTTGCAGGCTGGGAAAGCATGGTGGGAAGTGTTGGTATCTTCTGTGAGCTCTGTCCTTCCGTCAGCCCTGGGCTCCCAGGAGAGATGGGCTTACCAGGTGGAAGCATTGCGTTTTGAGAGCTCCTTGCGGTTCCCTTGGGAGCTGATCTAGCAGAGGGAGGTGAAACGAGAGTAAACGAGGCACTGCTGCTATTGCTGCTCAAGGTCGGCAACTTCTATCCATGCATTCGAAGGAGGGAGGATGCTGTGTTTTTGCCAGTGTCCTAGGAAGGACAAGGAGTAAATCCTGAGAGCCATGGTCTGCCAAAGCCTTTCCAACCACCCGCACTGGCTTGCCATCCCACCCTCCTGCTTTTCGTAGAATCACAGGATGATTTGGGTTGGAAGGGTCCTTAAAGCTCATCCAGTGCTACCCCCTGTCACGGACAGGGACACCCTCCACTAGACCAGGCTGCTCCAAGCCCTGTCCAGCCTGGCCTTGGACGCTTCCAGGGATGAGGCAGCCATAGTTTCTCTGAGCAACCAGTGCCAGGACCTCACTACTCTGAGGGAAGAATTTATTTTGTATATCCAACCTAAATTATTGTGCTTTCACTTTGGAGCTTTTCTCTCTTGTCCTATCACTGTACTTCTTGATGCAGTCTCTCTCCAGCTTCCTTGCAGGCCCCTTCAGATCCTGAAAGGCTGCTGAGATCTCCACACAACCTTCTCTTCTTCAGGCTGAACAGCCCCTGACATGTCAGCCTGTTTCCGTAGGGAAGGTGCTCCAGGCCCCTTACCAAATCTGTAGCTCTCTTCTGGACTTGCTCCAGCAGTTGCTCCGTCCTTCCTAGATGTGTCCATGGAGGCTGTTCCATCTGGGCTGGGATGGAGAGCTGAGACACTGCTTAGGCAGTGCCTGGGGCATTGTCCTGCACTAGGGCTGCTGCTGGAGGTGACCCAGGGAGCAGAGCAGGGTAAAGCAGGGCACACCATCCTCTTCCAGCACTCAATTCCCATCTCTGAACACTTGGTTCACTGGATCTGAGCCCCACAGGAGCCAATCAGGATGACAACAGAATGGGTGCACAGACAGGATCAGCTCAGGGTATTTTTCTTTAAACTTTTTTTAGTATGCTAATACACAGCTCTGCCACAAAAGCCAATTTTGAAGGCATTAATGTCTGGCAAGCACAAGGAATGCTTGTAGGTAGAAGATTCCCTGTCCTTGGCGGACAGAAAGGAGCTGTGTGAGCTGGAGAGTGTGGGATGCCTGTGCCTTGGGGTCAGCGTGCTCTGGGCTTGAGGGGAGTGCCTGGCCAAGTGACAGGGCTATCTTAAACCTCCAGCTCCACTTTACAGCAGGGTGTTTTCTGTGATTTTGACACTTCAGATCCTCGTGAAGGAAGGGGAGTTCAGTTTTTGACTTGAATCGTCCAGGGCGCTGGTTAGGAAGAGATTGGAGGTGGGAGTTTCAGAGCTCAGGTCTGTTTAGAGAGACTCAGCAGCTCATTTCTGGAAGTATTTTAGCTTAGAGAAATGGATTTAAGCAAAGATTTGTATTTTTCTTTACACCAAACTACTGTGCCCAGTAGGCAGCTGGGGGAGCCCCTGCTGCTGGGAGTGAGAGTCAGTGAGGACAGGCCCACAGAGAGAGAAAATCTGCAGCCAGGTGTAGGTGGGGGAAAACTCTGTCCTGGGCGTTGGGTGCCAGGAAAAAAGCAAGGTTTGATCTCTCTCTGGGTGCACAGTCTGCCTTTCCCCAGGCTGGAAGAAGCTTCCACACTGTCAGAGGCTTTCATCCTCTCTTCCCACAGGCGCCACGACAGCAGTGGAAGTGGGCAGTCAGCATTTGAGCCACTGGTAGCCAATGGTGCCCCTGCCTCTCTCATACCCAAGTAAGTGCCCAGTGGGCAAAAAGCAACTCCTGCGATGGGAGGGAGCAAATGTCTGTGGAATCTGGAAAAGGGGGCTTGGGTTTTACTTGCAGGGCCTAGCTTCGAGGCAGAGCAAGAGAGGTTGTGGTTGTGTTTTCAGTCTGTCACCCTGTGACAGCAAGGCTGTGCTGCTCCTGAGGTTGTTTCTAAGCCTTGTGCTCTAAGAAGAAGCAATATTGCCTTCCTCCACCTGCCCTGCATGGAAAGGACCAGTGGGCAGGAGTGGCGAGGAGCTTATCAAACCTTCATCCCCCTCCAGGCCGGGCTCTCTGAAGAGGGGCCTTGTCTTGCACTGCCCCGATGACTGCTCCAACAAGAGGTCTCGCACCTCCTCCATGAGTTCCCTCAACAACACCTATGCTGGTGGGATCCCCAGCTCCATCCGCAACGCCATTGCCAGCTCCTACAGCTCCAGCCGGGGCCTCGCACAGGTAGGGACACTGTAGCTTGACATTCTTTTGGGATCACCCATGTAATCCCAGCTCTGGGCTCGTGAGGAGACTCTGGTGTGGCTGGGTGCCTGGACCCAGTGTGGCTCAGCCTGGCAGTCTCACCACCCTGGTGATCAGGTGGGCTGGGGCCCATGGGCCAAGCAGCAATTACCTGGTTTTTGGGGGAATCTCAGGCTGAGTTGTCCTGTTGCCTTTACACCAAACCAAGAACAAGACTGTTTTCCCTTCCTTCCTCCTCCTTGCCCAGTCTACTAGATTGGATAGATCCAGGTAAATGAAAAAAAAAGGTTTTGCTATGTTGACATCTTTTCAGCTGGAGTCCACCATGTGGGAGCTGTATGTTCCCACCCTGACCCAGGTGCCAGCTGCTGACTGTGATAGAGCACTGCTTGTGGCCTTGCTGGGCTTGCAGATATGCCAGAGACACATAGCCATGGCCACTGGAGCTCTGTCTGTGTGGGGAAGTGTTTGCTTCAGGCGGTGGGAGGGAGAGGTTTGCTGGGACTGCAGAGAGTCTGACTCTTGCATTGTGATCCATCTGCTTTGAACTCCTAGCAAGGAGGTGCTGGCTCCTGCCAGAGCAGCCCCACACACGAGGGTGTCCAAAGCAGCTGGGTGGCTTCTGCCTGTGTCACACAAAAGCAAGGGCTGGCCCAGCAACATCCTCCCTCCCTGTGCTCAGCCAGGGCTCTAAAGGCCCTGGAGACTGCTTGTTCCCCATGTGGATTCAGCTTGGGATTGCCAGACTTTGTGCTCCCTAAAACGTGGAGGGGAGTTAAGTGATGATGAAGCTGGACAGGTTCTGAGCTCATTGGGCTCAATAACCAGGGCCCTGGGTAATGGGGCTTAGTGTGGGTGAGTAGGGAGGAGGGGGGCTGTGCTCTCTGCCAGCCCCACACCAAGTTACTGCTGGTTTCTCTCTGCATTCCAGCTGTGGAAGAGAAGTGGTGTGAGCATGTCCCCACTGTCCAGCCCAGCGTCCTCCCGACCTCAGACACCGGAGTGGCCTCTCAAGAAAGCCAGGTAACCAGCCAGTCACCTGGCGAGTGCCTGCTCGCTGATGGCCAGCCGGCAAGAGAGCAGTCCTCCCCAGCCATCCTAGCATGCAAGTCCCACTTTCCACTGGAGCTGGGACAGTCCAGGCCCCTCTGGACATAGTGATCAGGAGACCCGCTTGTATCAATTGGCCTCCCTGTCACCTTGTCATGCTGTGGCGCATCCAAGCTGTGCCACCCCTGGCTCGCTCCCAAGCCAGGTCAGAGATTTAAGGGCACAGGTTGCTGCAGTGGTGATGGTGCCTCATGGCATTGGCATGGCCCGGGTTGCTGGTTGCTGGATCATTGGGAAGAGACAGGCCCTGACCTTTGCCGTCTCAAAGTCAAATCCCAGGGTTTGTATTTTAGTGCCTGCCTTGGAGCACAGCCTGTGTTCTCCTCTTTCCCAAGTCAGAGAGGCCTGAGCTTATGTCAGAACTAAAACTGACACAACCAGCTGGATGGGCCCAACCTGCGAGGGGCAGTGACTCCCATCTGAGGGTCTAGCTACCCTCCTGAGGCTGACTTATCTTGTGGAGGGTGCACATGCTCAGCCAAGCTGAATCTGGAGCAGGAAGCAACTCCTCTGCTAAGCTCTGGCAAAGCTTTTGTCCGGTCTGTTCGCAGGAGGCAGATAAACACCCCAGGGATTCTCGCACGGGTCTTCAGCATGTTCAGTCTCATCTTGCTCCCTGGGGACAGGGCTGAGCCCAGGGTTCACCCTAACTGTCTCTCCTTCTTACACAGGGAAGAGGAGTCACATTGTTCCAACGCTTCCACCCCAGTGAAGTCAGACAAGGAGCTGCAGACAGAGAAGGGTAAGTGTAGGTGTGCCCTGACACTGCACCCAGGTTGGATGGATCACCAGTGCAAACAAGAGAGCAGGACAGGAGGTAGCTAAGGTCTGCAGTGGGAATGGCTTGAGAGATCACTTGGGAACTTGGCATGTGCTATTCCCAAGGCAGTAGCACTTCTGCTGGCCTCAGTGACTGCCTAGTGGGATTTCCAAGTAATAAGGGGATGCTGACAGTGTTGGGGTGCTAGCAGCTGCCTGGGAGCTGGCTTGCAAGGGGAACTCCAGCTCCCAGCCCATTATGGATCAGGTGTCAGCCTTGGTCCACAACCTGCTGTGGCATGAATTGCACCCTGACCAAATTTCAGTCTGAGCTCATTCCAATGCTTCCTCAGCTAAAACGGAGAGGAAATCCTCTGTGCCCATGGCAGGTGGGCCCTATGATACGGTGCCAGCTGTGGCATGTGGTTTGGGTAGGCAGTGTGTTAACACCATCCAGGGAGCTGGGAAGGTGCCGCTGCCCCACAGAGCCCCACCAGCTTCTTGTCACAGACCTCTTGGATATGAAACTCCTCTTCCAGGGCATCACGACCTTGTCCTCAGCTTCAAGCTGTGCCCCTGGCTCTGCCCTCTTAGTGGGGCCACCCAGAGGGGGGTCAGAAGGGACAGCCCTGTCACTACAACCAAACACCTCTCTGCCCAGAGCTCAGCCTGACTTGTCTCCTTCTATAGTGGTGGAATCACCAGTGTGGAAGAAGCAGAATTCCCTGAGCCCGCCATCCACATCGGGGAGCAGTGGGAAGCGCAAGCGGAAGATCCCGTTGCTGTCGTCTCTCCATGGGGACCAGCTGGTGCTGGTACGTCGCTGTCTTGCAGCCCCTTTGGCCCCACTCTGGCAATAGAATGTGCTCACTGCAATTTCTGCAGGGCTGGGGGCACACTGACCTGCCTGCCCTCAGGAAGGAGGCCCCGTCCTTGGCCGAGTGGGAAGTGACGCTCTCCCCAGCCCCAGTGTCTGGTGGGCTGTGCGTGGTTGTGCCGCCTGCTGCCGGACCAGGTAATGGCCTGGGGAAAGCCTGCCGTGCCCTCAGTGCCACGCTGGGGGCCCACCAGAGTTGGGGACCGGAGCTCCGCAGTAGCTGCGGCAGGACCACCTGCTTCACAGGGCTCGCCACGGCCAGTCACCAGCACACCTTCAGAGAGGCTCTGCCTGCTTCCCTGGGAAGGAGCTAAGCTGCTGCTGCTCTCTCTTGGCAGCCCCCGCCGCCTCAGCTGGGCTACTCCATCACCTCAGAGGACCTGGATGCAGAGAAGAAGGCAGTGCTGCAGTGGTTCAACAGTGTCTTGGAGGATAAGGCTGGTAAGTATGGTCTGGGAATGTGGAGGGGTTGGAACAAGCCCAGGTCTGGCAGGCCAGTACGGGCCAAGGAAGCTCCTGGGCCAGTCCTGCCTTGGGTCTGGAGGTACTCTTGATGCCTTCCAGCTGAGGAAATCTCGTGCCTTGTGGTGCTGGGCGAGGTTCCCCAGGGCTGTAGGGTGTAGGTGCAGTTTCCCTGCCTGCTGGGAAGCTCTGCTAAGGGTTTGTTCCTCACAGATGTTTGTGGGTCCTGATATCTGATTGTTTCCCTGTAGATGCAGTTCCCAGCACCACTGCAGAGACGATGCCTGTGTCCAAGCCACTGGTGTTTGCTGTGACCTCCCCTGGGCCCATCCCTGCCTCCACAGCTCCTGCCTCGGCCAGCTCCTCACTCCTGGACAGCCTGAAGAAGATGCAGAGCAGCCAGGCTGTATCCACAGCACCAGGTAAGGAGGAGAGTCGGCACAGTGGAATGCCAGCAGAGTTGGGCAGGTGCAGCAGGAACTCCTCGTTGCCTCCGCTTCAGGCAGCTGAAAAAACACTGTTCAAGTGCTCTGCTGGCAGCAGAGCTGGTAGACAGGGCTTGAGGGGACACCTTTGGGGACACTGAACCCCTGGTCCTGCTGGAGGTTATGGTAAGCGTGGAGGGTTGGGTGTGGTGGGTGCTGCTCTGGGAGCCTTGCAGCAGTGAATGAGTACTTTGCAGAAGGGCAAGCTTCTGCAGGTGCCCCCTTGTCCGTAAATAAGCTCTCTCCCCTTTCCAGACTCCACTGGAGCTGCGGCAGCATCCCAGCTACCTCCATCAGCTGCACAGCCACCTGCTTCCTCTGTGTCACTGGAGTCGAGCTCTCTGCCTGCCATCTCTGCTGACACCGAGCCTGTGTTGAGCACACCTGCCCCCAGTGCCCCCCCTGCCCTGGCGGTGCAACCCCCCAACAGCTTGTCCCCTCCTGTGTTCACCCAGCTGGGCCAGACCCCCAGCAAGCCTCCCTCCTTCCCAAAGCCAAACATCCTGTTTGGGATGCTGAACACCCCTCCAGCCAGCCAGCCAGCAGTGACCACGGCCACTGCCGTGCCCACCACATCCGCTGCTGCGCCCACCACATCTGCTGCTGCGCCCACCACAGCCACTGCTGTGCCCACCCTGCCCACTGCCGTGCCCACCACAACCCCCATCTTCAAACCCATCTTCGGTGCTGTGCCGAAGAGTGAGAGCGCAGCAGCCTGCATGGCTGTCACCTCCACTGCAGCCACCGTGTCTGCAAGCTCGGGCCCTGCCTCAACATCCTCCACATCCTCCACATCACCTTAATTCAAGCCTATCTTCGGCAGCATCACTGCAGCTTCATCTCCAGCGAAAGTATCTCCTTTCGCCTTCAAACCCACGGCACAGCCAACCTCAGAGCCAGCAACTGCCTCCACAGCTACTCTGGCAGGATTCACGGGTCTTCCCAACGTCATCTTCACCACTGCAGCTACAACTGCCACCACCCAGAGTTCCTCCACAGATGCCACCATTAAACCTGTCTTCAGCTTCGGACTGAACCCACCTGCCTCCACTGGCCCTGCCGCCAGCGTGACTGTCACTGCTGCCACCTCCACCAGCACAACACAGTCCTTCCTTTTCGGGGGCCTGACCAGCTCTGCTCCCAGCACAGAAACCAGCTTTGCCACCCCAGGGCCTGTGTTCCAGTTCGGGAAGCCACCTCCAGCCACAGTCACTGCCACCACCAGTGTCCCAGGAGGCCCTGCCTTTGGCCAGGTACCTTCAAACTCGACAGTTGCTGCCACGACTGTGGGCTTTAGCATATTTGGGAGCACTACACTGACCTCCTCGGCCCCAGCCACCACAGCTCAAGCGCCGCTGACATTTGGCTCCTCTGTTTCAGCCTTTGGCAGCTCTTTCAGTGCCAGTGCAAAGCCACAGCCACCTTACCCCAGCACTGGGAGCCAGCTCACCTTCAGCACTGGGGCTGCTGAGAGCCAGGTGCCCACCAGCAAGCCTGCCACTGGCCCCATCACCTTCACCCCTCAATTCAGTTTTGGAGCACCCCCGGCACAGTCGGTGGCTCAGCCGGCATTTGGCAGTGGTGCCCAGCCAGCCTTTGGCACAACCAGTGCCCAGGGCTCCTTTGGCACCAGCAGCACCCAGGCAGCGTTTGAGACCACCACCTCGGTGTTCTCTTTTGGAACAGCCACCTCCACCACATCCAGCTTTGGTTCCACCACCCAGACCACAAGCAGCAGCACCGGCGCCACCGTCTTTGGCACCACCCCATCTCCATTCACCTTCGGGGCCACCACCCAACCAGGCCCCTCCACCAGCGCCTTTGGGATGGGTACACCAGGCCTCAGCAGCGGATCCCCGGCCGTGGCCTTCAGCTTTGGGGCTGGGCAGAGCGGGGCAGCCCCAGCAGCAACGCCGTTCGGCTCATCTCTGCCGCAGAGCGCGCTGGGAGCGCAGGGCCAGAGCACGCCCTTCGCCTTCACCATGACCAGCACTCCCAACAGCAAGCCTGCGTTTGGAGGTGAGTCATCACGGAATGATGGAATGGGTCATGTTGGAAGGGACCTTAAAGATCATGTTGTTCCAACCCCCTGCCATGGGCAGAGACACCTTCCGCTAGACCAGGTTGCTCAGGGCCCTGTCCAACCTGGCCTTGAACATTTCCAGAATGGGATGGGGACAGACAGGCCATCTTGAGGGTCTAGAGTTGGGCGGTAGTATTCTTGATGGACCTTGCCAAGCTCCCGGGGTCCACAGCCCTGGTGAGGCCAGTGCTCCTGCTACGCAGAGCCTTGCCATAAAGGGAAGGCAGTCCCATCACTCCCTGTCAGGATCCTGGCTGTCCAGGAAGGGGAATCCCTAAACTCTGCTCACTGGCCCTTCTGAAGGCACCAGCTCCCCAACTCTGCCCATCCAAGTGTCCTGCAGGAGCCAAGATCGTCCCAGTCCTTAAGAGCCACCTGGAATGCCTTGGCGGGCTAAAATGCTGCCAGTCAGCGACTGCCATCACTGCATGCTTGCTCTCAGGGTTTCCCTAACACTTGAGGTCCTCACTGGATACTCCCACCTCCCATAGAACTGAAACCCACGCAGTGAGCAACTCCTTGATCTAGAAAGGCCAAGGTCTTTGTTTCTCCCTAGGAAATCATTCTGTGCAGCCCTGCTGTTGGGAGAGGCCAGGGATTATCCAGAGAGTGTAACTTTTGCATTAAAAGAGCTTTTCAGGAGCAGAGGCTGGTCCTGGGGGATGGATTGTGGTGCTTCAGCCCCCAGAGAGCATCCTGTGCCTCCTCTGGGTGTGCCACTGGCTCCCAAAGGCTCTTTCTCCTTTGCCAACCCTGGCTCACAGTGACCTGTTGCTTTCCAGGAACTCCTGTGCCCACCTTTGGGCAGAGCACACCTGTCCCAGGAGCCGTGGGCAGTGGAAACAGCACCCTTTCCTTCAGGTCACCCAGTACTCCTGCCTCGAGCTTTGGAGGAGTCGGCACTTCCTTTGGTAAGGAGGGAGTTGGTGCTCCAGCCTTGGGGAGCTCATGGGTCATGGTGTCCCCGTGGGTTGGGGACAGTGGTAGGGCCAGGTGTGCTCTGGGAGACAGCTTAGGTGGTACCTGCTAGACTCTGGGGGATGCCAAGCCTTCCGATCCTCCCAGGGTGAGGATCACACTGATCCCAAAGCTACAGAGACCTGAGCAACCTTTCTGCTTCCAGGTTCATCCACCCCCACCTTCTCCATTGGGGCAGGATCCAAGACGGGCACTCGCCAACGGCTCCAGGCACGGAGGCAGCACACCCGCAAAAAGTGACCCTGGTGCTGCTGGGCTCCACTGGCCCACGTGTGGGGGACTCTGGGCTGGAGCTGTCCCTGTGGTGGGGCCAGGCCCTGTCCCTGACACCCACCGGAGACCCTGCTGGGACGGGATAAACCAAACTCTTGTTACTTGAACAGTTCCAGAGCCAAGGCTGGACAAATCTCTGTACATATCCGCAATGTTCTTTCCCTCAATTTATTTTGCCACATTTAATGTGTAAATTTCTCCCCATTTGCTTCTTCTAGCTGTTCCTGTTCCCCTCCCCAGCCCCCAGCCAGCCCCATGGCCATGTCCTGCTCAGAGCCTGGCTGGTGACATGCTGTGGTTCCGAGCTGCTGTCAGACACCGTCTTCACCAGGTCCCAAAATCTTTCCCATTCTTCATCCCATGGCCTGGTGAACATGGTTCCATCCCTGCAGCCAGGGCTAGTTCCAGCCTGGCACTGTTCTGGTGTCGGAGATGACTGGCATGGGTGCAGCTAGGTGACACCCCTCACTGGGACCTAATGTCCTGTTACCTCCAGCTGAGGACATGCCATAGCCCGGGACCTAGGCTGGAGGCACGGGGTGAGGATGGGGGTCCCCCCACCCCTGTCCCATCCCCGCTGCTCCATGGGGCTGTGGGCTGCCCCCACCCTGCTCCCCCGTTCTGCTTTATCCGTGCTCCTGTTCCTGCGCTCACTGAATCGAGTTTGGAGGAAGAGCTGAACCGTGTGTGTGGCGGCATGTTGGTTATGCCGGATTTGCTGTTTGGAGTTTCTTTTTTGGGGGGCACCAGTCCTTGGGGGGAGACATGCCCCGGCTAATTGGGTGTTGACAGTAGCATCACTGCGTGGCTGCTCGTGCTGGGGAGTTGTCCCTTCCATGTCGTGACTGAAAGGCAGCTAGGGACAGGGGGTTCCAACCTTGGCAGTTTCTCCCCTCCCTTTCCCCCTCTCCTAGTACCTCTTTCCCACTTCAGGGGGCTCTGGAATTGCTCACAGAAGGAGTCCAGAGCAGATGCACTCTCCTCTATCCCAAATCCAAGTTGTTTTTCATTTTTAGCTCATCTCCATCCACATGGGTTTTACTAGCTCCTAGGAACTGTGGTGCTGCCTCCCCTGTCCCCATCCAGCCAGAAGTGGGAATCCCACCCTTCCCTGCCATGGAGCTTCTGTGGGAAGAGACTGCCAGAGCTGGGGGTCACCATAGAGCCACCCCCTGCCCCAGGTGAGGGACAGGCACTCCATTCCCAGGAGTGCTTTGCTGCCGGGTTTTTACTCTCCGAGCCGTGTGAGTGTGTGTGTCTGCTGAGGTCTAAATTAAAAAAAAAAAAAAAGCAAGAAAAAAAAACCAAAAAAAAAATCACAAATATTTAAACATTTTTTAACAAAATAAAAATTTATTTTTATATTTAAGCTAAATTGCCTTCAAATTCCTTCAAGCTTGGTTCAGTGAAGTTGCCAGTCCTGCAGCTGTTAGTGTTTACTTGTTCCCACCCTGGCTGTGCCTGCAGGAATGCACTGTGCTGGGAAAGGCAGCTGCATCCTGCAGGTTCTGCCACGCTCCCCCCGCTGTACATCATCCCCTTCCTTTTAAATGTGACGTATGTGAATGTGACTAAACCCTTTCTGGTTTTGTTTTTTAATTATTTCTCTGAGGGGGAGGAGCAGGAGCTCTCACGTTAAGGTGCTGAGTGCCAGGGTCGAGGCATCTCTCCCAGTAGGCAGGGCAGGTGATGGGCTCTGTGTGGCACAGAGGGGACACAGCCCCGTAGTAAGGGGAGATAAAGGACCTCCAGGTGCTGGTGGGGATGTCCTGGCCATCACCCACCAACATGGCTGAGGGTGCACTGGGCCGAGAGCAGCCAGGCTGGGAAAATGTGTCCTTGGTGTTGGAAGAAGCAGATAGGAAGGGGCTAGTGCCTGCCAAGACTGACCCTGGGCATCCTTCCCTCTGCCCCGGTTAGGGTGCTGGGCCAGGGGAGCACCCACTTCCCATCCTCAAGGTGCCAGGGTTTGGCCAGGTCAGCTCTGATGAGATGGGGATGAGCTGGGACAAGGTTGAGGGCACCCTGGCTCTGGGTGCTGCCCCCCAAGTAGCTGCCCCATGTAGTCCCACACACCTGTGAGGAGCCAGGCTGTCCCTTCCCTGCCACACAGGCCCTGCTGGGAGAGCCCCTTGTGCCTGGGGGAAGGCTGGATTTTAACTGACTGAAGACTTGGATCATTCCTGGTGTGGCTGATGAGGATTTTAGTGTGAATGTGCAATTTTTGTTTCCTTGCTTCTTATGTCCCTGGTTTAAAATAAAATGACTGTGTTCACGTGGCTGTGCCCATGTGCAGTTCCTGGGGCTGGGATTCCCAGGGCAGGGTGGTGCTGGTGGGGTTCAGGTCCAGCACCCTCTGGCTCATGTGTCCTTGCTCCCCCAGTTCAAAGACGGATGCAGGGATGAGATTATTAGTATTTCACTTTTTTGCCCCCACTTTGCCTCTACTATGAGCAGTGGCAATTTCAGGGCAGGACTGCACAAACACCCTGGAAAGACAGTGAAAAGAAAAACTTTTAATCTGCTTCATCCTTACAGTGAAATGCTTTTTTAAAGCTCCACATCAGGCTAGGGGTTGGAATATTTTGGAGGGGAAACATGATAAACCACCCTTAATCCAGCTGGAGGATCCCAGCCCAGCAGGGTGTGGAGTGGGGGTTGCCTTGGGGGCAAACCTGGGGCCAGGGTTGGCTGCAAGGGGCAGCCCTGGCAGGGCAGCTGCCCCTTCTAGGGTGGTCCTGGTGTTGGCTCTCAGTCCCCGGTGTTAGAGAATTCTCACTATGACTGCAGCTGGCACATAGCTTGACTTGTGTTCAGGCCAGTGTGTGTTCTCCACAGCCCCAGCTGTGCAGGGGTCTGTCCAGAAAATGTTTCACTCTTTCACCCGCTGCTTTTTCTTTTTCTTCTTCTTGGGAGCTGCTCCTGGCTCCGTTCCCTCTCCTGGCTGTGGGTTCTCCTTGGCTGCTGCAGGCAGGGAGCTGTGGACAAGAGCAAACTGAGCCACAGTCACCAGTGCCACAGTTCCTGCCCTCTGCTCTCACAGCCACATCCCCTCACACCCTCTCCTGGGTGCCTGGAGCCCTGACCTTGGCCATGGTGCCCCCCAGAAGCAGCTGGAGCCCCCCATAGCCCCCTTTCACCTCGGGGCAGCAGCTCCTTCCCTGTACCGCTCCAGCACAGCCACAAAGAAGCCATGGGTGAGGGTCTCTGCAGGGGAAGCACGGAGGCAGCTCTCTGCTCCAGAGAAGGCAGCGAGTCCTCGGCAGGGCCAGGATGGGAAGGCAGTCACCAGCCTGTGGCATGGAAAAGGGGTCAGCACCAAACCCTGCCCTACAGCCCCCCAGGTTCCCTGAGCCAGTCCCACCTGAAGGCCGAGCCCCACTGCTGCAGCACAGCCTGCACCACATCCTCGTTCTCCTCCTGGTGTAGGGAGCAGGTGGAGTAGACCAGGCGCTGGAGAGCTGGAAAGCTCAGGGCATGGTTCAGGACCCGGCGCTGGAAGCCAGCCAGTGCCTGCAAGCGCTCAGCACTCGGGGCCACCTCCTGCCCTGGCCCCCGGGTCACCATCCCTGCAGGACAGGAGCTGTCACCTGGGATCTGCACTCCCACAGCCCGGCTCCAGGTGAGCAGCTGGAGCCTAACACGTTACCTGAGCCGCTGCAGGATGGGTCGAGAAGGATGTGGGTCACCCTGCTGTATTTGGGGTCTCTGGGGTCCACAGTCAGGAAGTCCTGCTGGGCCAGCTGGCAGCCAGTGACCCCTGCCCGTGTCAGCAGCGTGTTCATGGCGGCCACGCGCTTGGGGTCCACATCAAAGGCAAAGATCTGTCTGAAGGCAGAGCCCAGCACCCAAGAGAGGCCGTGAACAGACCACCTGGCCCCCAGGAACACTCAAATACTGGGCAGGCAGACCTCGAGAGCTGCCTCTCCTCTGGCAGGGGTATGGAACAGGACCAGGGCCTGGGGGCTGGGAGTGAACCCCTACATGACTTCATGTCCCCTCAGGTCTTTGCAGTAGCCCAGCACTGTCAGAGCCACCAGCTCACCTGAGCTGGTGACAGGCTGTAGCTCTTCCTGCCACCTTCTCTGTGGGCCCAGGGGGACCAAAGCCACCTCCTCCCTTCCGCTCCATGCAACCCTGCCCTCACCCCTTGTTCTTCAGGATGGCAGCCAGGTGGCTTGTCTTGTTTCCAGGGGCAGCGCAGGCATCGATGACATGGGAGCCGGCAACAGGGCCAAGGAGGAAGGCAGGGAGGCAGCTGGCCTGCAAGAGGGCAAAGACCATCAGAGGGGTGGGCAGAAACACCTGGCCCCTCCTCGGGAATGGCTGATGCTGTGGGGTCACAGGAACCACCATAACACAGGCCAAGGCCACCACCACCCTCCACCAACAACCTTGCCCAACCCACAGCCCCCTGCTCCTCCCAGCTGCTGGGCCCCAGCTCCCACAGGGCGTTTTATACCCCTGGATTTCATCCTGAACCTTCAAACTATGGAAGCAAAGCCCCAGGGGAGTCCCACAGTTTCTGCTTAGACTTAGATGCTTCAGCAAGCTGAGCCATTGTGGAAGGAGCTCACCCTTCACCCCTGTCAGTAGTTTTCCTGCCCCTGCAATGTCCTGCTCCCCAGTTCCCTCACCTTGTCTTGCAGAATAATGTGTCCTGAAGTATACAGCAGGTTGTCATGGAGGTCTGTCTGCGAGGGGAAAACCAACAGCTCCGGGAGATGAAGATCCAACAAGAATTTTTTTCCGGAGAGGGCCTTCAGCTCCTCCATGCTGCCCATGAAACATAGGGAGCATGAATACTTAGTCCTAATCCCAGTGCTCACAGCAGAGCCCAGGCTGAGAGCCCCCTTCATCCCACAGCTGCCCTCCAGCTCCACGCAGCACCCAAAGAGGCAGCATCTACGAATGGGGGGTGATGGTGATCCCAGCCCAACCGCCCTGAGCACCAAGTTCAGCAATCCTTCAATCCACCAGACCTCATCCCATGCCACTTGCTGACATCCCAGAAAGGTGGGATACCAGAAATAAATACCCACCTGGCTGCCTTGCCCAGGTAGGCGTATCCCTGGCGCTTGAAGAAGTCGATCACATCGTCCACGCAAGTCTTCAGGGTGTTGACCCGGACGTAGCGCGGGACCTGGGAGGCTGCAGGCCCTGGACAGGTCAGACACAGCCCCCTACTGCTCCCAGCATAGGGTGCCCGCCCGGCCCGAGCCCACTCACCTGCGGGGCTTACCGCCTGCTCCGGGGCCAGCAGGTCCTCGTTGCGGCTCACCTTTTGCCGCACCTTCATGCGGGCCAGCTCGGCCTCCAGCCGCGCCCGGTGCCGCCGGGCCAGCGCCTTCCACCGGCCCCCGCACTTCAGCCCCTTGCCGAAGAGCAGGTCATACACCAGGACCTGAGGGGAGGGGACGACGTGAGCCCGGCCCCGCCGCTCCAGGACACCGCGGCTCCGGGACACCGCGGCCCAGGGATACCGCGAAGCCGGGACATCGTCCCGCGACACCCCGGCCCAGGGATTCCGCCACCCCCCGTACCTTCGCCAGCTGCGGCGGCAGCTTCTTCTCGGCCTGCAGCAGCGCGGCTCCATCCAGCAGCTTCTCCAGCACCGAGGCGTAGCGGAGGGTCTCGGACACCAGCGCGTACAGCTGCCGGACATGCTGCGGAGCAGCCAGCGGTGAGCGAGCGCCGCCGGGCCCGCGCCGGGCTCCGGGGCTCCCCTCGCCCTCCCGGATGTGATTCCCCCCGGCCGCCCCGCACCGCCGTCCCCTCCGGGCGCACCGGGAAGCCGCTGTTGTACACGAGGCTCTTGAGGCCGCCCTCGCCGCGCTCCAGCCCCGCCAGCACCNACCCCGGCCGCACCGTCATCGCAGTGACCCCGGCCAGCCCGGTCACCCCGGTCACCCCCGTCACCCTGGTCTCCCCGGTAATCCCAGCCACCTTGGCCACTCTGGCCACCCCAGCCAGCCAGTGACCCTGGTCACCCCCATCATCCTGGCCACTCCATCATCAGTGACCTTGGCCAGCCCAGTGACACCAGTCACCCCTGTCACCTTGTTCACCCTGGTGATCCCAGCCACCCTGACCAACCAATCACCCTGGCCATCCTGGTCACCTCGGCCGTCACCCCAGTGGCCCTGGTCACCAACCCAGGTCACCACCCTGGACACCCCATCCAATCCCTCTGTGTGGAAGCACACTGACATTACTACTGGTTGTTAGACCTTGAGATACCCTGTGGATGATGGGTTGGTGGGGATTTACTGCAGACTTTGGTGGAGTTTATGCTGAACTCAAACAAAGCAAAGGGTGCCTAGCCCTGGAAAGAGGGGTCTGCTCCAGGAAAGGTATCTGCTCTGAGAAAGAGGGATCTGCCCTGGGAAGCTCAGAGCTGTCCATGGAGGGCAAAGTATACCCCAGGACAGCCACCATATGGTAGTATCCCAGCCACCTGGACACGGCCTTGAAACCATCCCAGCACCGTCTGGTGCGATGGATCAGTCACTCCAGCATGACCAGCTCCAGGGACACCTGGATCCAGGGACAAGTGTTCTTTGCAGGGTCTTTGAAGGGTTAGCAATGGGTGCTGGGGATTAGTCATCTTGTACCTGAACAATCAAAGGGTGTTAGAAGCTTATTCTAGTGACAGGATCTGAGGGAATGGCTGGAGCTCTGTCACTATCAGAGGAGGTTTAGTTTGGTAACAGGAAAAGGTTCTTCTCCCAAAGGGTGGTGGGGCACTGGACAGGCTCTCAGGGAATGGTCACAGCCCCAAGGCTGCCAGAGCTCCAAGAGTGTTTGTACAATGCTCTCAGGCACAAGCTGGGATTGTTGGGGTGTCTGTGCAGGGCCACTCGATGATCCCTGTAGGTCCCTTCCAGCTCAGGATATTCCATGATTCTACAGTACTTGAACCTGTGGAAAGGCACAATCAGGAGCCCCAGTTTGGTGGGGATGCAGGAACAAACATTAACCTTGGTGGTGGTGTATTTTATGCCCTGGCCTCTGATCAGCAGAGGCTGGTTGTGCATTTTGGGGACAGGCCCAAGGAGCAGTGACCCTTTGCCGTTTGCAGGAGCCACTGGAGAGGCACTGCTGGGCTGTGTGCAGGGTGGCTGAGCCCCTCAGGTGCCCTGCTCCCCTCAGCCCGTGGCCCTGGGCAGTGTCCACCCCTAGCAGGCTGGGCACACATTCCCCCATGCCAGCTCACAGCCCCAGGCAGCTGGAAGGATCAGGACTGACCTGTTGCCTGCACACAGCTCTTCGGCTGCTTTTTGTGCTCCCATTTCCCCCTTCAGCAGCCCCTCACCCTGCAGAGCACCATGGTTGCCCACTCGGCTCTGGCTGTGCTCGTTCTCTCAGAGAGGGTCCCTGTGTCAGCCAGCAACCAGCCCCTCCACCTCAAACTCTGTTGGGAAGCATGTTCCACAAAGACCCTGAACACTCACGGTTCACCCTGTTCAGGCACACAGACCTTCCCAGGGGGAGATCCTGGCAGGTAAGCTGTGCTTCAGTGTGGTAGACTGGGCATGGGGATGCTGAGGTCAAGGCCGATATTTTATGCTCTTAGAGGAGAGGGAAAGGACTCTCCTCTACTGATGGAGCTTGCCATGCAGCACCATGGCTTCCGTGGGAGGACAACTCTGCCACAGCCTTAACTGAGACAAGCTGAGAGAGCTGGGGCTGTTCAGTTTGGAAAAGAGAAAGTTCCAGTACCTGAAGAGGACTACAAGGGAGGTGGAAAAGGCCTTTCCATGAGGAACTGGAGAGATGAAAGGGAAATGGGTTCAAACTGAAAAAGGGGAAATTTAAGTTAGATATATTGAAGGGATTTTTCCCTGTGAGGGTGAAAAGGCCCTGGCACAGGTTACCCAGAGAAGCTGTAGCTGCCCCATCCCTAGAAGTTTCCGAGGCCAGGTTGGATGGAGCTTGAAGAAACCTGGTCTAGGGGAAGGTGTCCCTGCCCATGACAGGGGTTTGAAATGAGATGATCTTTAAGGTCCCTTCCAAGCCAAACCATTCCATGATTCTGTGCCTCTGCATCTGTGGGGTGCATTGGGCAGGACTCTGAGTGGGCTCTGCCCTTGCCCTGGCTCCACAGCACCTCAAAGACACGGGCCAGCACAATGCTGGGTGCCAGGGGCCGCAGGCTATGGCTTGGTAGCACCCGGACCCAGGAACTGCCCATCCAGCACCCTGGGGAGGGACAGCATGCAGGGCTGACAGGACAAATGCCCACACTGCAGCAACAGTTGATCCTTGAACACCTCCAGGCAGATGGGACAGAGCAGCTGCTCCTCCAGCTTGTTAATGTTTGTCTTCTGAGCCATCCTGCCGCCTTCCCATATGGATCTGGGCTGGGAAACACTGGTGGGAGCGAGGAGGTGCCCCCCCCTTCCCCTGGCGGGAGGGGGCCCTGGGGGGGACGCATGGCGGGGCGCGGGGCTGCCCTCCCCCTGCTCAGGAGTACCCAAGCTCTGTGTCCCACTGGGCATTTCATGTTCCCCGCGCCGGGAAATTCTGTGGTTTTCCCAGGGGTCTTCAGTCTGGTCCAGGCTCCCAGCCATGGTGGCTGGAAGGAACAAAATCCATGAACATCTATAAAAATATCATCTTATGATTCTTCCTACAGGCCAAGCTGTTTTCAGGGAAAGTTGCTTTGACCCCGCAGCAACATGGGAGATCAGTCCTGTTCCAAGATCAAGATCAGCAGTGCAGACAGCTGCAAACCCATCATTAAAACTCTAAACAAAGTCTGAGATGACGATTTTAACCCATAATAGGTTTGTGGGTACACCTGTCCCACACCTGGTCATGTGTCCTGGGTCTGCCCAAGGTGTCAGCAGCCACCCCCAAGCTGTTCCCACCTGGGCCCAGGCAGGGCTGTCAGACTGCAGTGGAGTCTTGCCTGTGTGCCAGGGCTCAGACACAGCCAGGAGGGATTTTCTGCTGAAAAATCCCAGTCTTCACCCTGAATGAATTCCCACAGATCTCTTTGGGGTTATCTCAACCCATGGACATCATCAGAATGACTGGCATCACTGAAGTGATACATCTAAGCAAAAAGTAGAAGGAAAACACGAAAAGCACAGTTATCTTTGAGACGGGGGCGGGGCTGGATTTGGGAAGCTGAGGCACAGCTCACCCCCTTGAAACTTGTTTCCATATTCCATGCTCTGGGCCAGCAGCCCCAAAAGATGTAAGCTGAGATCCCAGCCTCTCCCAGCAGCCCCGGGGAGCCCAAGGCAGTGTGTTCCCAAGCTGTGAGGCTCAGGCAGCCTTCCCTGGCAGTGCCTTCCCTGCTGTACGCAGTGGGACGGAACTGCCACACTCCTGGGCTAGTCAAGCACGTGGCCTTGAGTTGAAGAAAACAAACCTGAACTCAGGGACTTGGTCATCTCCCCAGGGAAAGGGGAGGCTGTGACCAGAGCTGGGCTGGTGTGACACATTGCTGTGGGGTGAACCAAGGGAAGCTCAAGTGTCCACCAGATATGCCAAGACCCCAAGCAGAGGGACCAGCCTCAGGGGCTCCCTGTGCTCACAGAGAAACACCTCCCAGAGACTCAAATAATACCCAACCACTCGGGTGGCCTGCACGGATTTCTCCAGCTCCGCTTCTCCCAGGGCATGGATCCAACAGACCTTCCTCAGCTTCTCCTGGCCAAGCTGATGTGACCTGGTCAGACAAGGTAGCTCAGCCTCAGGATGGGGACCCCAGTGGCTCCCCTCCTGCAGCCGCAGCCCTGCCGCGATGTTCCCGCTCCCAGGGAGAGCCAGGCAGGCTCTTGTCCCCTCTCCTGTCCCTGCATGCCCCAGGAGGGGCTGCCTGGACCCACGCATGGGCACACACAGCACACGGCTGGGCAGGACCGAGGGAGGAGCCGGCCGTGCTTGCCTCCACAGCAGCCAGGGTCCCCAGATCCCTGTGGGACTTCCCTTAGCCCCACTGCAACAGAGGGAATGTTCTCACCAAAGCACTTTGTTATCACCTAAGTTTAAGGTAACTTGACTTTAAGATATTGTTATCAACTAAGTTAACTTTGCTATTAACTTTTTTGTTGGTGGTCGTGGTTTGTTTTATTTTGTTTTGTTTTTTGTTAAACCAATGGTTTTTTGTTGTCTGGTGAAAACCTTTTATACTTTTGGAAAAAAGCAGAAGGAAACTAAGCATTGCTCTTATTGTGTGGGGCAAGGCACAAGGAATTATTTTGTCTGATTGTGAAAAAAAATACAGTTTCTCATATAATGACTCCTGGTTCGTGGATGTGTTTGGCTTATGAGCATCTCTCATATAAATCGCATTATGAGCCCCTACCCTGGCTTCCCGCTCAGCATCTCCCAGGGAGCTGGGGGTGGTCCTGGCTTCTCCCTGAGGAGTGTCCAGCTTTGGGAATGCAGTGAGGGAAGGATCAGCCTGGGGCTCTCACCCAGCCTCACACTGAAGGTCTTTGGGACACAGCAAAGCAGAGAATGCAGCACCTTCTCTCCAAAGGGGCGCTGGGGACAGGCTGTGGGGATGTCCCTTCCTGTCATTTCTCCTTCCTTCCTTCCTTCCTCCTGTCCTCTCTTGAAAAAAAAAAACCTTCTGTGAATAAAAAGCTTGGGTTTATATTTTTTTGTGGTAATGTAAAAAATTCTCAAGAATGTGGGTTTCTTTCTGCTTTTATTTTGCATTCTCGTTTATTTTGCATTTACACCATTTCAGGTGCCTGAAGAAGGCCAAACTTACAAACTTGTTCCAAACCATTTTTTGCCTGTGGTATATTTTGGTTGGTTGGTTCGTTGGTTTGGGGTTTTTTGGTTTTTGGTTGGTTGGTTGGGGCGGGGGGGGGTTTGTTTTTGCTTTTGTTTGGTTTGGGTTTTTGTTTGATTGGGTTTTGGTTTGGGGTGGTTTTTGTTGTTTTTTTTTTTGGTAGTATTGTGGTTGGTTTTTTGTAGTTTGGTGGGGGTTTTTTGATGTTGTTTTGTGGGGTTTTGTTTTTGTTTTTTGAGTTTTGGGTTGGTTTGGGATTTTTGTTGTAACGGAAGTGCGGAAGGCAGTGCACACCGCGGACTACATCCCCCAGCGTGCACCGCGGGGCTCTGTGCCGTTCCACCTCCTATTGGTCCAGAGCCGCGCAGGGGCGTGTCCATTCCCGCGTGGCTCTAAAGCTGCGCGTTGGGACGGGGTCGCTGTTCGGAGCGTGATTGGCTGGAGGCGTCACGCTTAGCGGGCGGTGATTGGCCGAGCGGGTGAGGCGCGGAAGAGACGCAACGCGGCCGTAATGGCGGCTGAGGAGGGGATCGAGGCTGCGTGGCGGGATCTGGACCCGGCTTCGACTCCGACGTGGGCTCTGGCGCTGACGCCGGCCTCGACACCCTCTTCGTCTCTGGCCTCGGAGTATCGACAACCCTTGCAGGACCTGACCGGCGATGGAGGGGTGCGCAAGGAGCAGCTGCGCCCCGGCACCGGGCAGCCCGTGCCCCCATCCGCCTCCGTGGCAGGTACACCGGGTCTGGGGGCTGCAGAGCCTCCTGTGCGCTGTGGGAGATCCCGTGGCCATGGACATCCCCTGGTAAGGATGTCCTAGTTCTCTGGGACAGGTTGCCCGGGGAAGCTGTGGTTGCCCCATTCCTGGAAATGTTCGAGGCAATTGGAACAACCTGCTCTAGTGGAAGGTGTCCCTGCTCATGGGCGGGAGGTTGGACTGGATGATATTCAAGGTCCCTTCCAACCCAAACCATTCCACAATTCTCGCAGTCTCTCCAGGGCTGGTGTCCTGGAGTGAGGCTGCCTGAGCTCGGCTTGGCTGCCCGGCGGGGCAGTAATGCTGTTCCTGAATTCACAGGTCGTTCAGGCACCACTAACCGTCTCCTGAACAGCTTTTAAATACCAGTTGTTTAGTTTAATCTGGGTTCAGCAGAGTTAAGAAAGTGAAAATCCTTGGAAGTATGGGCTGGAGTGAGGGTCTGGTGCTCATCTGTTGTCGCCTGTGTCTCGGTGTGAGGTTTGGTCTGTGTGGGGATCTGAAGCAGGTGCCGAGGGAAACTCAGATGACAGAGCCTGTTGGGAGAGATCCCCCAAGCCTCTAATGTTGAGGTGCCGGTGGCTGGCAAAGACCACAACAAGGACTTAAAAGTGCTGATATTATACCGTGGTGTGTGTCTGTTTCAGAGACTGTCTCTTCTCTTTATCAGTATTTTAACACTTGGGATACCCTGTTTAACTTCTTGTGGCTGACACATTAAATGAAAAGGCATCTTGACCTTGAGGAAAGAAGGATTTCTAGGGCCCACCTGTGCTCACAGAAGTTTAAAGCTGGAAGTGGTTCTTGAAGTGCAGGGCCCTGGTACTGTGTCAAGAGAGGCCCATGACAGTGTGTTTTCTGAGGCAGAACTGGAGTTACAGATGCAGAGCTTGGGGTGGTGGTACATCTTCCCCCTTGTTCCTCTTTCCAGAGTTCCAGCTTTGGTTAGGGAATGCTTTTTAAGTATTTCTGTATATAACTGGTGCATTTTAATTTGCTCAGCTGAAGTTTCCAATTCTTAAAAGTGCAAAATTGTATCTCTTAATTAGCTCAGGATTGTGAAGCAGCTTTTTTTGTCTGGGAGTGATGTTAAAACACACAGCACTTGGCTGCTTGGATATGACCAGGTTTTTGGTGTAAAACACAAGGGTTTGTGCTGCCTCTACTGTTCTGTAGCAGAACAGAAGAAGAGAAGCAGGATACCTGGGTGGTTACAACTCCTGATGTGCTCCTGATGTTGCCGTTATGGGATATGAAATCAAACTTCTGCTTTTCCCTTCTCCCCACTCCTCGCTTTGGGCTGCACAGTGAAGTACTCCGGGTACCTGGGAAACTGGAATAAGCTCTTCTGTTCAAATGAAAACAGCAAGTATCCAAGGCTGATGAAACTTGGAAAAGGTAGGTTTGAGCCACAAACTTTGTCCTGGGGCTTGGGATTGTATTGAGACATTTTGGGACCTGGGGTTGTATTAAGGCATTTTAGTTTAAATGCTGTTTGGTGTCTCTAGGTTGTTTGAAACCTTTAACACTTGTTCATGGAGTCCTAAGTCCTCCTGGTTCACACGGGAGATGGAATCTAGACCTGCACACCCTCTGCCTGGGAGTGGTAGGAGGTGTTTTCCAGGCTGGACAGGTCTTGGAGCATGCTGGGCTAGTGGAAGGTGTCCCTGCCCTTGGCAGGGCTTGGACTGGATCATGTCTAAAGCCCCTTCCAACTCATCCCACTATGGATTTGTGCTCAGACCCACAGCAGGCTGCCCCAATAGTTTCTGCTGGAGCAACTGGCTGTTGTAGTTGCTGAGACAGGAGCTCCCGAGGATTTTTTCCTTCTCCTTTTCTGCTTAAGGAGAAATCATTGTTTGGTGTGTGCGGGGGGGTTGCTG
This sequence comes from Platysteira castanea, assembly GCA_013397175.1. Classification (NCBI taxonomy): domain Eukaryota; kingdom Metazoa; phylum Chordata; class Aves; order Passeriformes; genus Platysteira; species Platysteira castanea. The sequence goes on from VYXC01012395.1 coordinate 70,060, forward strand.
TTTGTGAACCTGACCGGTCCTGCCCCCTGTTGTGACAGATATCACACTGTGGGGGCTGGAGATCGGGCTGCTGTCTATGACCAAGGGAGAGGCTGCACTGTTCGTCCTCACTCCAGAATACGCCTATGGCCAGCGGGGCTGTCCTCCCTGCATCCCCCCAAACACCACGGTCCTCTTCAAGGTGGAGGTGCTGGACTTCATAGACTCAGACGAATGCGACGCGTTCTTTGAGTTGACTTATGTGAGTTCCCTTAATAATGCTTGAGACCAAAATCTGGAGGGTGAACCATCGTTGCCCTGTCTCACAGTTGCTGTGGCTTGTGTGTTGCATGTGTTCAGGTGAATGCAGGTGCAAGTATCCAGCCCCTGGGCTCCCAGCTCTGCTCCACATACATGTCCTTTGTGTCTCTCCGTGCCTCGCTCTGTTTGCCCTCCCATGCAGAGGGAGAAGGCAGGTGCTGCCTTTGTTTGCTCCTATGTGCTGGATGGAGTCAGTGGAATGGCTCTCATTTATTTTTAGTTTTGCTGGAAACCTCATGGTTGCACTAGAGGGCACCAACTTCCAGGAGTTTCTTTAAGGAACAGTAAGGAGCTGTCTGTAACAATCCTCTTCAGTCTGCAGTGTCCCAGCACCCCGGCAGCCCCCACCCTTTGTCTCTGCCTCTTGGCTCCTCTCCCAAGTGTTCCTTCCCTGTTTTTTCCTCCCTGGTGAGTTACGGTGCTATTGTTAATTCACCTTTTCATGTCAAGGGCTTTGGGCTGTCGTTGTGGGTCAGTGAGTGGAGGCAGAAGCTAATGGGAGAGGCCCTCCAGCTCCCTCCAGCTCCCTCCAGCTCCCTCCAGCTCCCGCCAGCTCCCTCCAGCTCCCTCCAGCTCCCTCCAGCTCCCTCCAGCTCCCTCCAGCTCCCTCCAGCTCCCTCCAGCCTCTGCACAGGCAAATTTTCCCGCAGAGCCCTGTGAGCAAACCACACTTGTTGCACTCCCTCCTTGCCCCTCGCCCACCCTTTTTGGCTGACTGACCTCTCTCTATGAGCTTGTTCCAACTTGCAGACCCAGAAGAAAACCTGTTTCTCCATTTTTATCTTTTTTAAAAATTATTGTTGGGGTTTTTTGTTTTGCTGGTTGGTGTCTTTGGGAGTCTCAGGCTGTCCCAGAGCTGGCCTGAGAGCAATTAGAGCAATGGAACCTTTCAAGCAGCTTTGTGTTAGTGGCTGCATTTGTATTAACTCAGCTGTGTGCTGAAAGAGTTGAGTAGGTTTTTAAGGACACATTCCTGCTCTTTTCAGTCCCCCTTTGGGACTGGGGAGCTTCCTGACCTCTTTACTAGAAATAACCAGCACAAGAACGCTGTCATGTTTCAGCCTGGCTGGGGAGACACCACATGGCAGTGGCCTGGCCTTGGCAAGGACCTGGCTTCTGCTATGTGAATAGGAGGGGGCTGTGCAGGACTGTCCTGTCTGAGTTCTCTGCCTGTTTTCTTTTGTTTGAGCTGAAATTCAGATATTTCTTCACCCAGGAGCAGCAGGATAGACTTCCTCTAGAAAAGGTGTTGAAAGTGGCAGCCACAGAGAGAGAGTTTGGCAACTACTTCTTCTATAAGCAGCACTTCAAGATTGCCAAGGACAGATACAAGAGGGTATGGCACCAGGAAAGTGTGGGGTGTGCTTTGGGAAAGCTGTGAAAGAAGGCATTATTTTAGCTCACCACAACAGGTACAGGTTAGAGATCAAATAACTTTGTGGTATTTTCCAGGTATGGTTTGTTACTTAAGAACAGGGCTTGCACACCTGGTTTTGTGTGAGCAGCAGTGGTAAATGAAGGAATAGTCACAGAATCATTTTGGTTGGAAAAGCTCTCTGAGACCACAGAGTCCAACTGTTCCCCAGCACTGCCAAGGCCACCACTGACCCATGTCCTTAAGTGCCACATCCACGGGGCTGTTGAATCCTTCCAGGGATGGGGACTCCACCACTGCCCTGAACAGCCTGTGCCAGGGCTGGACAACACTTTCAGTGAGAAATGTTCCCCAGTATCCAACCTGAACCTCCTGTGCTGCAACTTGAGGCTGTTTCGTCTTGTCTGGCTACCTGGGAGCAGAGCCTGACCCCCATCTGGCTGCACCCTCCTGTCAGGGAATCGTAGAGAGCAAGAAGGTACCCCCTGAGCTTCTTTAGCTCCCTCTCCAGGCAGGGTAAATGCTCAGTTATTCTCAAACTGGAATGCATCTGCTACTTTTTCAGAGGCAGAGGTGATTCAAAGTTGCTTTTCCTTGGTATTTTTGAAACAAAAGTAATTTGATTTGCCTTCTTCCCTGTAAGATTACCATATTTGTCCTTAAAATCTGAGTCCTGGGTGTATTTTTTTTTTCATTCTCCTGCTTTCGTTGCTGAGTTCTTAAACCTGTGGTCATATGGCTGAGCTGATTAGTCATGCTGAGAATGCCATGCCCTGTATATAGAGTTTTGAATGTTATTACTTTTAAGTGACCTAGGTGAACAGAAACATGGGTGTAGCTGTTGGATCAGATGGATTTCTAACTTTCCCTGGTGGATTTGTTGTGCACTGGCTGTTTTTCCCTTTCTGCTCAGGCGCTCTCCATCCTGGGTCGCAGCTCTTCCAGTAAGGCAGAGCAGAGCCAGATCAATGCTTCCAAACTGCTGCTGTTCCTGAATCTCTCACTCACTTACCTGAAGCTGGATCGTGCTGACCAAGCTTTGAAATATGGGGAGTTAGCCTTGGAGGTGGACCAAGGAAGTGCCAAAGCGCTGTTCAGGTGTGGCCAGGTGAGCAAATAAATCATCGTGGAACATCCCAGCCTGGCTGTAGAGGGAGCCCAAAATGAACTGAGGAGAATCCCTGAATTCTGGGCTGCTGCAGCAGTCAGGGTGGTTTGTCTGCACCTGCCCTTTAGGAAAGTCTGACTGTCTGGAAATGCGTCACACGGAGCTTTTCCTGGGGTATTCCTGAGTTACCTGGCTCTCTCTCAGGAATGTTTGTTGTTGCACGAGGCCTGAAGAAGGGCAATGGGTCTGTATTTTATCTTGTGATGCATCTGTCTTCTTTCCATGACAGGCTTGTCTCTACATGAGGGAATACAGCAAATCCCGGGATTTCCTGACCAGAGCTCAGTGCATCCAGCCCTTCAACCGTGATATCAACAATGAGCTGAAGAAGTTGGCAAGGTGAGAGCCCTCCTTTCCATGCCTGGGGAAGGGAGAGTGTTTGGACAGGCTGTAATACCCATTCCAAAATATTTTAAATGTTAAAAAAAAACCCCCAAACTATTGGGTTAATAAGTGTCTTGGGAGAACGCATGTGGAGAAAACAGTTTAAGACAGTTTTCCGGCACAGAAGCTGCAAGTGAGGAGCTGTGAACACCCACCCCTTCCATATATTTCTTTGGTGGGATGTGTGTTACCTGACTTATGAGGACAGGGATGTGGGGGCTACTGAAATGCCTCAAACCCAAGTGACATACAGTGGGCTGATGCTCAGCTGTTAATGTTCTAAATAAGAATGATTTTCATACCCTTTAAGATGTGTTGGTTAATTTCAGCAGCTTTTCTGCACTGCAAGTGCTTCAATGCACAATACTAATGTTCATTAAAAGTGAATTTCTTGCCATCTTGGAGATAATAAGTGAACAGCCCTGAAGACAAACTCTCCCTTTGCTCGCAGGCTGAGTATAGGACTATCCTGCCAACTTTAGTCATGCCCCAGCCCCACCAAAACATGACTAATGCTTGTCTATACCCTCACGATGCTCTTCCTTTGAAACTGCCAGAAGCATTAGCTTTTTCCCAAAAGTGTGTGCTGTCCTCCTGGCACTGTTTACTGAGGCAGGAGCGATGCTATCCTCATCTCCGGAGCTCATAAAGCAGCCCTTGAATACGAACTCTCTTCTCTGTGTCACTGCCAGGCACTTGGAGAAGGGCAACAGTAGCATCTAAAAGAGTGGTTGGTGCTGCTGGAAAAGCCAGTTTGGTGGGCTGAGTGCCTTCCTTCAGGAGATATGTTGGTGGAGGGCTGTTCTGTCCTGTGTATCCATGTTGTCTTGAATACTCTGTCATAACACCAAGTCTTCGCATTTGTTCTGTTAGTTCTGAAGTACAAAGAGCTTGAACACAGTATTAGCTGCTGGTCTGGAAATTTGAAATGAGTCTCTTGTATTCATCCTCATCTCCCACTGGGTGTGGAGCTACCAAATTGTCCACTGAGGGCAGGGAGTTCTAAACTAGATCTGTCTGGCTGCTCTTGGAGGCTAGTACATGTACAGTGCTAGAAGGTCTGATTCTAGAAGCCTCATGCATTCACTTAGATTTGTTTGAAATATGTTGGTAGATAAAAGAGAAATCTTGCTAGTGATGTTGAGGTGGTGTAGCTGGGAAGCAACAAGCCATTTCTGCCTTTGTCAGCTCCAGCTCTGGAGAGAGCAGCATGTTCAGTGAGCGCGTGTGTGTTGGAATTGAGTGCATGTTAAACCACTTGTCCTGGAGTTCCTGCTTCGCTGCCTGTTAAAACTGGTGTCTTTTTTACTTTTAACCATGGAATGGGTTCGGTTGGAAGGGACCTTAAAGCTCATCCCACTGCCATAGGCAAAGACTCTTTCCACTAGACCGAGGTCCTAGGCCTGGTCCAACCTGGCCTTGAAACGCTTCCAGGGATGGGGCAGCCACAGCTTCTCTGGGCAACCTATGCCAGGGCCTCACCACTCTCATAGGGAAGAATTCCTTCCCAGTATCCCCATCTATCCCTGCCCTCTGGCAGTGGGAAGCCATTCCCTCCTGTCCTGTCACTCCATCCCTTGTCCAAAGCCCATCTCCAGCTCTCCTGGAGCACCTTTAGCCTCTGGAAGGGGCTCTGAGGTCTTCCTGGAGCCTTCCCTTCTCTAAGCGAATGCCCTAGCTCTGCCAGCCTGTCTTCAGAGCAGCGGGGCTTCAGCGTTTGGAGCATCTCTGTGGCCTCCTCTGGACTCACTCCAGCAGCTCCATGTCTTTCTGATGTTGGATCGCAGAGCTGGAAGCAGCACTGCAGGTGAGGTCTTTTGCCTATGACAAAGAGTGGAATGAGTGTGAAACAGATGAAGCAAGTGTTACTGGGTGTTGTTAGTGAGGCCTTACCTCAGGCTGGATATGTAATGTTGCCAGCCTGCCCTTGCCTGAGAACTCGTAGCGTGATCTGAGAAATGCTTCAGAAATAGAATGTTAATCAAAATCTTGTTCTTAGTGGCTTTTCACTTCCTTGCTGAGTACATCTATACTTTATTAAAAGCAACGTTGTGTGGTAATCAACGCGCTCTCTTTTGCTGTCTAAAACAAAGCTTTGGAATGCATCTCTTCACCAGTTGAAACTGGTTCTTGGCAAAATTCTCTGGAGAACAACATGCAGAATCCAGGGTGAGGGGTACATAGAATGTGTCTGGTATCAGCTGGATCTGGGACTTCTATTGGAAGGCTTGAATTGCATCAAAACCAGAATGAAATGGGGTTCTTCCAATATCTGGCATGAATCTGTTCCTCCAAACAAGGGGCTCTTGGATTTCCCGCTGTCATAGGTGTGGGAATGTGCCATCCGTAGGTGGGCATCCTTGATCAGCAACACCTGTCTGAGGCTTAACCAGAAGAGATTTGCTGTGCCAGGATTTCACACCCACTGGCGTTCTGGGCCGTAAGGGTGCTGAGGGCTGGGGCTGAGAGAGCCTGAGCCTCTCAGCCCAGCCTCTCACTGGGGCTGGTTCTGGTGTGTTGCACAAAGCTCTTTGCTTTTGGCCTTATGGCAGCAGATGCAGGAAAGCTGAACTTGTGGGCAACCACTGATCCCTGGGACAATGTTCCCACACTGAGTCACCCTGCAGCTCAGGGATTCCTTACCAGTGAGGTGAGAGCACAGGGAGCAGAGGATGCCATGCTTGGAGAAGTTCAAGTGGAGCAGACTGGGAAGCTTTTGCTGTCCTGTGACACTGGCAAGGAAGAGGGAACGGAGGAGGAAACATATGCCTTGTCATCCACTTAGTCTGGACACAAATCCCTTATGTCTCCTGCCCACCCTCTGCCCAGATCCTGTATCCATGGTAGATATCCTGGTGTATGGCACTCAGACAGTGTCTCCTGAGTGCTAAAAGAACTTGCATAAGGAGACACAAAAGTATCCCACAGCACACGGATGGGGTTCCTCTGCGCTGTCCCATGCTTTGAAAACTAGCGTAGAAAGCACCTGTCTGACAGAAGGCAAATGATCTAATTAGTCCCCAGCAGAGCAGAGACCCAAGGCCTGGGGATAAGGTATGACATTTCCAGCTCTCCTTCCCTGACATTGCAGAAAGCAGGGCTTGGAAGAGCTGTGTCTCTGCTGCCAGCACACTCTTCCATTATGTTAATTTATTTATATCCAAAAAATAACACTATATCCAGGCTGTGACGCTGAGGGTGGCACGGACAGTCTCCAGCCCCTGATGCCATCCTGTGCTTTACTTTGCAGATACTACAAGGAGTATGTGGAAATGGAGAAAGAAATGTGCTGCCAAATGTTTGACCCTCTCAATTCTTATGACTGAGAAGAAATCAAGGTAACTAGCTTTTGAAAAAGACTGAACTCTAACAAAGCTTGTCATGCCTGTACTGTTCTCAGGTGGAGAACCTGCTTCTCTTCTGCATGGGAGGGTTTTGGAGGCAAAATGGAAAGTGTGTGGAGAGGAAGGGCAGGATGGTGGGGCGGAATACTGCTTCATCATCAGCTCAGAGAATCTTTCCTGTGAGGCAAAGCTTGTGTGGGACAGGGACCTGGAACTGCCAGCAGCTGAGTAAGTTTGGTTTGTTGTTTCCTGTGCCGCTTATCCTGGCTATTCCTTGTCAGAGCTAGGGGGTGAAATAGCTCTGTAGGCTTGTTTCTCTGCCAAATAAAAGAAAGAAAAAAAAAAAAAAAGAAAGTTCCTGTCAAACTTAAGAATTGGATTTCCTCCTCCCCTCCAGCGCTTCTGTCTGGAGCTGTTGGAATGCCTCACTTCAGAAAAATCTAAATATTTTATTTGTGGGATTTTTTGAAGTATTAAAATAGTCTGTTTGGATAGAAAATTTCAAATAGATGTTTTGGACTCTTTAAAGCCTTAAATCTTCTAGCAAAATTGACGGGTTTATAAATGCACAAAGGGTCTTTGATCATTCTTTTTTTTTCCTCAAAATCTGCAGGGGGGTGCAGGCAGGAATGGAAATCTTTGCTGGTCTCTTGCTTTGGGGGAAACCCTAGGGAAAGAGTTCTGGAAAATGACAGAATCCTTCTGTCATGAACCATCCCCAGCACAGGGCCATCAGTTTGCTGCTGTTGTCTCTCCTGCAATACAAGCAGTACCTCTTTGCTAGTAGAAAACGAGTACTGGCAGCCTTTCCATCAGCTCTGGTGTTTTAAGGTTGTCTCTTTGTGCTTGTGAGGAAGCTAGGGCAGTGTTTGAGGGGGAGGTTGGATTGAACGCTGCTTCTTAAAGAAGCACAACCTTCTTTTGGCTGGACATGCCTCCTTGTGGAGCCTTTACCCTTCCTGCTGTCCCTGTGCTCTGGTCTGAGCTGGGCATGTGGCCTCAGAGCACAAGTCATCCTGCCCTGGGTTTGGGATGGGACTTACTAGATGTGTTAGCAGGTGCTTGCCCCAGGAAAGGAGCTCTGAAAGGGGATGTAAGACTGATGAGGTCTTTTGCAGAAAGTCTGTGGCTCTGGACTTGGCAAGAGGCTCTGATTTTCCACTTGCTGTATTTCAGGGAGTTGCAGTTTGAAAGCCTGTAGGACGTTGCATCTCATTCCTGGTGGTGCCTGACCTGGGAAGTTTCTTGTGGGGCTCTGCGATCAGCTGGGCCTGGTTTCTGGTGCGAGTTGGGGTGACTGTGGTGATCTGCTGGGGCACCAGACAGGTCCTTCCCTGGGAAGGTTGTGTGGCTTCTTGTTTCCCAGAAAGCATCTTGTGAAGATGCTGATTTCCACACATCTGGTGTAAGTAAACCAGTGATTTTGGTTAGAGGAGACTGAGAAGTATAAAGGGAAAGGGAGAATCTCTCCTGGAGGCAAGCTTAAGGGCTGGGCTGAACTGCTTATCAATCAATTTATCCACTGACTCTTGTGTGTGGAGTCTCCCACCTTACACAGATGATGGACAGCTGTCAGTCAAAAATATTTCCAAGCTCCCTTGAAGTTGATTTTTGTTGTGGTAATAAAAGGAAACTAAGTCTGCCAGGTGAACATAAATTGTTGAGACCCAAACAAAAATCTATTGTTCATATATGGCAAAAGAAGTCCTTTGCTGGAGGAAGTTCCTGCAGGGCCCTGTGCAAGCTGGAGGTTGGGCTGCTGCTTTAAAACTTCATTACATTTTCAGAGAGGAGCAAAGCAGTTCCAGCAGGAGCTCCTGCTCCCTGTCAAAGACACTGGGAATTGGTCAGAATTGAGACAGAACATTCTCTAGTGTTTTCTAACAGCTTTGTACCAGGTAAGTTTAGGGCACAGGCTGTACTGGGGCAGTTTGGCAAGCCTGCTTCATCCGTTCTGTGTTAGACACTGAGTGAGGAGATGGGCTGGGAGTGCTGCCTGCAGTCCATGGTTAATGGACCAGGGGAATCACAAAAGTTATAGAAAACCTCCCTATGTAGTAGCTGACAGGTGCTTGTGGAGCACTGAGCTGACCTGTGGTCCAGCTCCTGAATGACTCAGAGCTGTAGTTGTGGCGTCTCTTCCCGTCTGAACATTGCTGCATCCATCCCTTGCTTCAGAGATCTTTCCCGGTGGGACTGCTGTGCTTTTGGTGAACCCTGCTGTGTTCCAGGGACAAAGTTCATTTGTCTGCCCTGAATAATCCAGGTCTGTTTTGTATAATTGCACTCAAACCTGAGTACACCTGAGCATCTTCCTTCTGCCTGGTATTTTTGCAAAGGATTTTGCAGTGATAGGATAAGGGGGAATGGCTTTAAACTGAAAGAGGGGAGATTCACATTGGATACAGGGAAGAAGTTCTTCCCTGTGAGGGTAGTAAAGCTCTGGCACATGTTGTCCAGAGAAACTGTGGCTGCCCCATCCCTAGAAGTGTTTAAGACCAGGATGGATGTGGCTCTGAGCACCCTGGTCTAGTGGAGGGTGTCCCTGTCCATGGCAGGGAGTGGAACTGGATGGGTTTTAAGGTCCTTTCCAACCCACATCATCCCATGATTTCTGTATCCCCTGCCAACTGTAGAGCCCAATTCTTCTAATTGCCACAAACATCTTGCTCAGAACACACTTCCTACATTTTCAATGGAATTTCGGGTCAGAATAGATCTTCCCTTTGGTGAAATGCAAGGCTGCCTGTGGTGCTTTCTGAGGGGAATTCAGAAGTACTCAGAGAGAGAAATAGAAGCACAAACTCCTTTTAAAATCCATCCTGCTGCAGTTCCTTGTAAATCCCTTGGGTCTCATGCTGGCCACTCTCAGGGTTTGGTTTATTTACCTGCCTCTGTTCACTTTGTGTGGTGCAGGTATATCGAGCCTAATTTCCTGGGATGTGCGGAACTGGAAGTCCTCCTTGGTGTCCCGTAAACTGCCAAATGGTAGGCTGAGGCCTCTTGCTTTTTGGAGCTTTTTGTTCTGTTTTGATTGAAAAACCCATCAGAAAAAAAGACATTTCCCACTGTTGTGTTGCTGTGGTCCTTCATAAGAGAACTAAATCATGAGGAGTGGGGATGAATTCCCTAGGAATGTCTGGATTCTAGTAGAGGCTCCTTGGTGATAGAGTTCTGTCCCAGGAGGATGTCTCTGAGCTCTTATTTTTGATTATAAGTAAGCCAGAGTTGAAAGCTTGTCTCTAATATGTATCTCAGCTCAGTACACAGGAGAAGTGGTCCCAGGAGTTCGGAACACACAGGGAGATGTTCCAGTGAAAACAAACAAGGCTGAAATTTATGACAGGAAACAGTAACTTTGATGTCAAACTGGTGATTGCCATGAGTAGCAAGTTCTACCAATTCTGGAGGCATTATTTCTGGACAGTGAGAATTGGCTGCAGAGCTGAGGCTGTGTCACCAGGTAGAAGTAACTATAATTTGGCTTAAAATCAGTAGCAGTTGCCAGTTGAACTGATTTAGTAAGCTGCAAGAGACTTGCAAATAAACTGAGAAGTCTGTGCATAACACAGTCAAACTCCTGCCTTGGGAAAGCTCCAGGCTTGGAATAAACAGCAACTTGCTCCTTCCCCTCCTGCTCTCCCTTATTCCTGAGCAGATCTGAAATGTACCTCCTGCTGATCTTGTCCCTCCCCACTGCGGCTGAACAATAGAGAGCCAGCAATTCACTGCTCCTTTAGAATATGCAAATTCCTGTCCCACTGAAGTGTCCTGTGCTGCAGAGGAAATCGTTAAATCTCTGCTTTCTGCTGAGCCTTGCTGGGTGAGGGGGAAGGCTTGAAAGAGGACTTAATTAAGAATTCTCCTTGTTAAGCAGAGGAAGGAGAAAAGCTTTAATGAGGTTGTTGGGTTGGGGGTTTTGTTTTCCCTCCAGCTCTCTCCTCTTCTAGCTTCTTGTGCTTTTTTCTGAGAACTTCTGCAGTTCCGGCCTGCAGTAGTACCTGTAATACCTCTCTGGAAGGATCCTGGGCTCTGATCTCCTCTGGAAACTGAAGAAATGACTGCAGCACCTGGTTTCAGGGATGCCTGATATGCTTTCCCAGTGGGCGTACTGGACATGGGTCTGGATGCACTAGGGCTGGCTTTGCCCAGACGGGGAGGTCTGGCCAGGGCTTAGAAGCCACAGGATGATGTGAAATGGAAAGTGTTGAGGTCTGGCTAAAGCCTGCACCCTCCCTGAAGACAGCTTTGTCTGTAGAAAGAATCAGGAACAATATTTTTGGTAGATATTCATGGATATTTTATTTCTCTGACCGCATGGCAGCCAGGTCGGGCCCAGACCGACCGCATGGCCACCAGGTCCGGCAGGACGAACTCTGCCCCGAAGACCCAGGAATCATGGGACAACCACAGTTTTTGGGGCAGGGAAAACACCTATAACCAATAACGAACAGGGTAACATCAGGGAGCCAGGAAACCCCGCAGACCATGCTTCAGCTTCCATGCCCACCCCCCGGGGGGGCACCTCCACAGGAAAGGACAGAGGCTTGTGCAATATCCCAGTGTCCCACTGTACCTGTCCTTCAAGGCTTTGGTGAAGTATTGGTTCTCCAGCCTCATCCAAGGATGGACCCTGGGCTGTTCTCTCTGATTTAGGAAGTGCGTAAAGCCTGTGATTCCCCTTTGTGCTCAAATACAAAGCTCTCAGGTGAGGTAGGAGCAGATTCCCAGCTGCATTGCTGAAAGGAAACTTTGCTGACTGGAGGTTGGAGCCAGGTGGGGTTGGGCTCTGCTCTCAGGTGACAAGTGACAGGACAAGGGGAAATGGCCTCAAATTGTACCAGGGGAGGTTTAGATTGGATTTTTTTGTGGAAAAGATTGTAAAGTACTGGAATAGACTGCCCAGAGCAGTAGTGGAGTCACCCTCCCTGTAAGTGTTCAAAAAATGCATGGATGTGGGACTTCAGGACGTGGTTTAGTAGTGAATGTGGTGGTGCTGAACTGGTGGTTGGACTTGATCTTAGAGGGTTTTTCCAACCTTCTGTGATTCTGTTCTCCTCCATATCCTGCCTGCTAAAGGTCACCTGGCACTGGTCCTGGGAAGGCCAGGCTGAGACCCCAAGGGATATCCCTGTGTGAGGTTTTACTTCTCAGAGCCTTTGCCAGCAGCTCTAATATAAAATATTCTGGTGTTACAAATCAGTAGAACATGAAGAAGGTGCTGGGCTCTTTTCATTCCCATGATAACACCTGGTTTATCATGCAGGTGGAGTTTAAAGAGAATTGGCTATGTGTAAGATGGGAATTTCTTTATGAAGTTTTAGCTTTGCAGAGCACTCAGAGTCACTAACCCTCACTTCCAGTAGCAAGGAGGCACATGATAATCCTAAGTTTTTCTCTGAGTTAAAATTTTTTAAGGCCTCCTTTCCCTACCCCTTGAGTTGTGCCCTGTCTGGGCACCAGTCCTGCTGCTTTGGAGGCTCCAGACTTTCCCTTTGAACTAACAGAAGAGATGTCTTTGTCCTGTCTGTTTTTAGTCATTAATCCAGGGATTTTAAATGATCATGGATGCTTATTACTGTCCTGATACCCTTCAGGGGAAGTGCTCTCCTGAATATGAGAGGGTGTTTGTGCTGGTCGGAGTCCTGAGACCTGCCAGCTCTCTCCTCCAGTGAGCAGTGAAACACTGACAAACTTGGGCAGAGTTTAAATACTCTAATTGGGCATTGCAGTATCTGTGATGATACAGGGACAGCTGAGATTAATGAAATAAGTGCTGAGGGCCCTCAGAAGTGTTCACTGTGGTTTTGGGAAACGCTCCTCTGCTTGTGAGCTCCCAAGCCTTGTTCACCTTTGTTCACTTGTGCATGGAATCACTGAATCACAGAGTCATTAAAGTTGGAAAAGCCCTCTAGGATCACAGAGCCCAACTGTTCCCCCAGCACTGCCAAGGCCACCACTGACCCATGTCCACAAGTGCCACATCCACACATCTTTTAAACCCCTCCAGTGACGAGGACTCTGCAACTGCCCTGGGCAGTCTGTGTCAGTGCCTGACTAACCGTCCTGTGAAAAAAATTTCCAGAATATCCCAACTAAACCTCCCCTGGCGCAGCTTGAGACTGTTGCCTCTTGTCCTGTCCCTTGTTCCCTGGGGGCAGAGCCTGACCCCCACCTGGCTGCACCCTCCTGTCAGGAAGTTGTGGAGAGACAGACGATCCCTCCTGAGCCACCTTTTCTCCAGGTTGAGCCCCTCCAGCTCCCTCAGCTGCTCCATATTGGAGTGTCTTTTCCATCAGCAGCAGCACAAAGCACCTGATGGGAATTGGGGGCTGCATCCCTGCTGGAACAGCACCTGGGCACCAGTGGCTGTGTCTGACACAGTGGCAGCCACACTTGGCCAACAGATGATGTTTTTGGCTGTCGGCACCAGGAGATCCCAACAAGGGCTCCATATTTAGGGAATGAGGTTTTGGAAAGGCTTTTTGCTTCAGATGCAGGGAGTGTCTTGGCACTGCTGAGAGTTGGTTTGCAGAGCTCAAGAGTTACTTCCAGTAAGGATAGACATGACCTTAATGTGTCTCCTGCGCAGCCCATCCTGCTTTATCAGGGCCTGTTGATTCCATAGAATGCTGAACATTATTGTCATAGAAGTTATCTGAGCATTTGAAGGACTGGGAGCTGCTCCAAGGATCAGTTTCAGCCCCAGCTTGCTGGGTGAAGTCCTTCCTGAGTCAGAAGTGTGTGTTGAAGATTTCATCCCTTCTTTCACCTTCCCATAATTGTCCCTCTTGTGAGACCTCTTGCTCTCTGAACAAGAAGTTTTCCTGTTTTGGCTGGGTGCTGTTTTAAGGGTTTGGGGGGTTTTTTTTAAAGGTGTGCTTGAGAAAGAGCTCTGCTTTCTTTTCTTCCTTTTTGCTTTATGTATCCTTGTCTTATCCCAGATCTAAGCAGACTTGACAGCTCTTGCCTCTGTCACTTTAGGTCCAGGATGGTAGTGCATGTCATCATCATTCAGGGCCTTTGGAGTCAAGACTTGTTATAGATCTCTGGAGAATTCCTCCTGCCACAGAGCTGTCTATCTGGCATACAGGCAGCTGTTGGAACTCACTGTGGATCCTTTGCAGAGCTGAGGATCTTGACAAATTGACTTGGAAAAAAAAAGTCCTGAGGAAAAAAATGTGTGTAAGTGCCGATCTTCAGATAGCAGTTGAAGTTCATGTAGCTTGGCTGTAGAGAGGAGGAGCAGCATATCTGTTCCTTCCACCTTCCTGTGTGGATTTGGGCATCTGTGGTGGGGCAGGCTCCAACTTTGGATGTGGGAAGGATGAGTGTCTGTGTGCTTGTGTGCTGCCATGCTCAGAAAATACATCCACAGCCACCTCAACCATTGGAGTGGCCACTTGAAGCCCTCACAGCTGGACATCCCTAAACAGCACTTAGAGAGAAAAGAGGAGGGCATGGCTGACTGCAGAGCCACTTGCACAGATAGTATATAGATGGTCCCTAATTAGGGAATTTTCTCCCTAAGGCATGTCGCATGCTCAGAGAAACCTCCCTGGGATGGCAATGCTTCATGCTCAGATAAATCAGGACAGGCTGGTGTTGTAAATAGCTGTTCCTCTCCTGGTGTCAGGGTGGATTGCCCAGCACATTGTGTTATCAGCTGCTGAGAGCACCCTGGTGCTGCTGGAATTTCTTCTTAGCACTCCAGAGCACTGCAGCCAGTCAGGAACTTCTCGTGGGGTCCACGAGGTTGCTCCTTCCTGGTCACAGTGGTTTTTCGCCAGAGTGGCAGTGCCTGTAGGGCTGGTCAGGCTCTGAGTGAAGAGAGCTTCTCAGGCAGTTGCTGTTCAAGGTTTTGACTCTTTGTTGGTGTGTGCACATAACATCTGCTTTCCCAGCCAGGCTCATGTGGAGTTGTGGTGTAGGATGTGCTTTACCCTTCTGGCTACTGAGTCACAACTTCCCTTTCTTTCTTCTCCATGCTTAGTGTGAATCCCATTTAGATGTGAACAGAAGCATTGAAGAGAAGGTGCTCTGTTTCCCCTAAGCGAGGAGGCTGCATTTCTCTGAATATCCTTTGAGGTCACTTTTCTGAGATGTAAAAGCTTTCCAGGCTGCCACCACCAACCTGACTTCTTGGATACTTGCCTTGAGGGGTGCTCTTCTTGCTGAGGGTTATCCCAGTGCAGCACTGCTGGGAGCTGCTGCCTCAAGGCATGGGGGTAGTGAGGGCTGACCAGCAGAACCAATGTTTAAGTGCACAATTCTGAGTTTTCCAGTGCCCTGGTATTTTAACAGAAACTTTCATCTGCTGTGTTTGGTGCTTCTCTGCAAGCCCTTCTAGAGATGGAGGCAGAAAAAGGGGAGCTGGGGAAGATGCACCTGCAGTTTTTTATGCAATAAAGCAGCTTAAGCAAGTTGTAAAGGCTTAGTTAAGCATTAACTGTTAATTGTGGCTTTAATGCAGAGTAAAGGTGGCTGATTATAAATGACCCGTGACCTGGCCTGTTGCTCCCTCTGAATTGATGGTTGGCTTTGTAGTTCCAAAGGATGTGTTAAAATACCTGGGACCAACAGGCTTATGTGTGACCTTCAAAGCCCAAGTGTGCCTTGCTGGGCCTGTGGCTGAGTCACTGCCAACCTGCTGTGGTGAAGGAAACAAATCTTGGAGCGGGCTTCTGATTGGAGTGTGCCATTCTCCTCCATGCAGGAGCAGCACTGGTGTTGAATCCCATCCATCTCTTGTGTCTGCAGGCCCCTGTGGTTCCCTTCCACTTCTCTGCTGATTGTGGAGCTATTAAGTGGAAATGAAAGAGGTAAACTGATTAAACACTCCCTGAAATGGCTTTAGGATTTCAGTTTGAATATTTTTTTAATTAGCTCAGTGTAAAGACTTTATTACTTCAAATAGCAGCCACGAAACCAGAAACCTCTTGGTCTGATCCTTTATTTTCCTGGTGCACAAGAAGCCTTAGTAGCTGTAGGCTTGTTCCCAATTAGACACCCCAAACCACAGCTAACAGCTGGTGGGAACATCCAGTGATCAGCTTTGAAGTATTCCTGTTTGGGAACATGTGAAGGAAGTGCTGCATGGGGATGGGATTAGACTGACAAGGGGCAGAGTGGAAGTCAGTTGTATTTTAGGAGGAGCAAGGATGCTTTAGTCTAACAGTGCACAGAACACTGTAGCACATCAAGGATAAGGATTTCTTTTCCCCACTTGAAGCCCTTTTTTCCTTCTTCTGGTTGATAGAACTTTCTGCTGTGAACTGGAGAAATGATTTAAGTGTTTCTGATTCATTTTCAAAGAGGAGATCAGCTGAAGTGTCCTCTTCGTCATTTTCCTTCTTTATGGACTTCCTTTCCCCCTTCTGGAAAGTGCTACCAACCTGGACTGACAGTGGATGTCTTGTGTGTCAGGAACCTTGTGTACCTCCAGTTTTGGAAGGTTTGGCAGTACAAGGGGGCCTATTAAATTAAGCTGTAACATGGGATTTGGTGAGTGTGGATGAACCAGGACAGTGACTACACTAAATCCCAGTTTGTGGTAGGCTGGAAGTCTCACTCTTGTGTTCCTGGCAGTCTTGAAAGTTCCTCAACTCTTTTGTGCTTTTATTATCCTGAACTTTAAATTGGGGACAGCCCTTGTAAGAGGCACATTGTGTTGAATCAGACCCAGTTTTCTGGCAGAGTGGCCCTTGATCACGGGTTCTGTGTGGCTCTGAGCCCACGGACTGACAATCCCACTCCTCTGGGGTCAGCAGAGGGAGATGAGTCATTGGGGGTGGGCTGGAGAGTCCTCATATTCCTCGAAGCCCCAATTATCCCGTGATCCTGTGGTGCCTTTCAGGGATGTATAATGAATGAGGTGTGGATTTTGAGCATCATGTGATGCTTCATCTTCTTCTCTTTTAGTCTGTAAAGAGGCTATTTCCCTCACAATTCCTGCTTTTTTTTTGCCTCTTGCTTAGCAGCCTGAAACTGGATATCCTCTAAGGAACAGGCTTCCCTATTTTGCTACCAGTAATTTGGTTTACGTGTGCTGGAATAGCCACTGCAGCTGAGCTGGCTGGGCCAGCTGTGGTGGCCTGCGGATGCTGGAAGAGTATAAAAATGAATTTGGGCTCCTGGTATTCCTGAGCTGAGAGCAGGTCAGGCACCTTTTGGATCCTCAGAGCTCCTGTAGGAGACAGATACTGGGCTGTTTCGGGAAAAGGTTTCCAAGGATTTTCTTGGTTTTTCATTTCTTCTATTTTTCCTTCTGCTGGTCATCCTATGGATGACAGAGGGACAAGGCTTATCTTCCAACAGTGTTTTGGTGCCTTTTGTGCTGACAATTTGGGGAGATACTTCCAGTATCAGTTTTTCTGCGTTGGTATTTGAGAGGAGCCACTTGCAGCAACAGCAAGAGCAGCAGGATGTGACCTGTGGCACCAGGTACAGGAGAAGGTGCTGGGTCTGTTTGAGGACCGGGGAGGGGAAGATGCTGCTTCTGCAGGAGCAAAGGGAAAGCCCGTGTGGGAGAGGCATTGAAGGAGCAGGTGAGCTTTTGGCAGCAAGGTCAGTGAAGCCATTGAAGGTGTGAGGTAGGTGAGCCAAGTCCTGAGCAGTGACACAAGAGATTCCCCTTTGAAATTTAGAGCTGAGGAGGGAGGAATCACCATTTAAAAACAGTCCTGGTTCTTATCCAGAACAAGCTGATGCTGCACCAAGGTACTGGTTTTCTTCTGGTTGCCCTAAAGAAGGGGAGGGATGGGTGGAGGCTGAGATGAAAGAAAGAGGTTTTGCTGGATATGGGCTCCAAGACTCTCAAGGACCCAGCTGGAAGTGGGAGTGTTGGGGTGAGGCAACAACACCCAAAGTGCTAGGGGTGCTCTGTGATCCATTGCTGGGATACAGCCAGATGGCCAGGCCTTCCAGTGCTCCTGTCCTGCAACAGGAAGGAGCTGGAAGCAGGAGAATATGGGGAGAAACAGTAGAAATCTGGATTTTGAGAAATTCCTGTGTCTCATACAAGATTCACCTTTCTCTCAAAGGCAAAGGTAAGTATCCAGGCTTCAGTTTCCCAGAACCAGGCTGGAAAAGCAGAAGTGATGGGAAGCATGGATGACCCTGTGTAGGAAGGGAGATGGCCCAGGGAGTGCTCTGGGGATTTCCCTGAGGGGGCCTAGCTTGTTTTTAGCTCTTGTCACTTAATACTGAGTTTCTCCAAGTCTTGCATGAGGAAGTTTAATGGATTTTAAGGGGATTTCACTGTATTTGTTCCACTCGTGGTAATCCATGGAATTCTAGGTGTTTCTTTCAGGGCCACTAGAGGTGTGTGCTGGTAACCATGGATCATTTGGTGCTGAAATTAAATAAACTGTACAGGTGATGCTGGGGAGACACTGACTGTGATACTTTGTCATCCTAGGGCTGTTCCAGCTGTTCCAGCTCTTGGCACATGGAGATCTCAGTGTCACATACAAGTTTCGGGAAAAGGGGCAGGAGCACTGTCTTACTTTGAGAGACTGAAGTGAAGGTTCTGTCTTTATATACAACCTGATTTTCCTGAAGTTGGGTTTGTTTGCCATGTTTTGAGGCAGTTTTCAGAATAATTAAGTCCTGCTTAAATTGTTGGAGAGAGGAAGGGGTTTGTGTAAATTCCTCCTCTTCTCCCATGCACACAGTTTAAAGAAAATTCTTTCCTGACGTCCTGCCTCTTGCAGATAGATTCCAGGCTGCTTTCAGGAAATTTGTAAGTGGGAGGAGGATGCCATGAAGTTTTCTATTTATACAGGTTGTTCTTTAAAAAATGATGTTTGATATTTTTGTTCTGAGAAAATAAACCAACCTGAGCATTAAAGCTGGCAGGACCTATGCCAATTTATTGTGCAAGAGTGATTAGTGCCTGAAAGGAGCTGTAATTTAGAATGGGGTCTGTAGAGCTGGCTCCCTTTGTGGGTGACAGGTTGTTGTGCTCTTTGTTTTGGCTGAATGTTCCTGTGAATGTTGATGCTAGATTTAAAATTACTGAATAATACCAGCTTTGGAGCAAACTCCAGAACTCTGTGTGCTCAGAACATGGGGCTGTGGCTAGGATTGAATAAATGCAGAGTCAAAGATGCTCTGAGGACTGGAGCCCCTCTGCTCTGGAGACAGGCTGGGAGAGCTGGGGGTGCTCACCTGGAGAAGGCTCCAGGAAGAGCTCAGAGCCCCTTCCAGGGCCTAAAGGGGCTCCAGGAGAGCTGGAGACAGGCTTTGGACAAGGGGCTGGACTGACAAGACAAGGGGGAGAATGGCTTCCCACTGCCAGAGGCAGGGATGGATGGGATCTTGGGCAGGAATTGTTCCCTGTGAGGGTGGGCAGGCCCTGGCACAGGGTGCCCAGAGCAGCTGTGGCTGCCCCTGGATCCCTGGCAGTGCCCAAGGCCAGGCTGGACACTGGGGCTTGGGCCCCTGGTCTAGTGGAAGGTGTCCCTGCCCATGGCAGTGGGTGGAACAAGATGAGCTTTAAGGCCCCTCCCAACCCAAACCATTCCATGATTCTGTGACTTCCAGAGCCATACCAGCCAGGGCTTCCCAGCCGTCCATGCATCACGCATCACAGGTGGCCTTGTCTGTCCATCTTCTTGGCCTTGCTCTTTCCCAGAAGGGTCTAAAACTGTCTCCCCAGTCAGAACTGGTTGGGCTGGCACTAAGAGAATTGTAGAAGGATGGAATATCCTGAGCCGAAGGGATCCACTAGGATTATCCAGTCCAGCTCCTGCTGGAGG
>VYXC01012395.1:98104-116165 GCA_013397175.1 Platysteira castanea
CTTTTTTTTTTTTTTTTTTTTTTTTTGGTTCGTGTTTTTGTAATTAAAGGAAGAAATACAATCTTTTAGCCTCTGGGCAAAATCAGAGGTGTGTTTGGATCCTGACTTGGCATTAAAGCAGAAATACTAGTCCTTGAGCAAAAGAGACAAAAATCTCTACAGCAAACCACACTTTCGGGTTGGTAGTCAAAAAACACCGACTCGGAGAAAAGTTTCCTACTGGAATTTTTTATTTTGGCCAAAATGCCTCCCTTTCCCCCCTCCATGAAATAGGTTTTGACAAACATCTCCAGTGTGTTCCCTGGAGAAGCTGTTCTGAAAGTTGGTTCCAGCTCAGCAGTGGTCTTGTATTTCCAGTTTGGGTTTACCAAATGTCAACCTGCAACTCCGCAGCTGTGCTGGGTTTGCTTAATTACAAGATTGAATGAAATGTTGTGTACTCTAACCCATCAATCCAGCAGCTCCTTGGGCTGCAAAGGTAAAGCCTCTGTGAAGTGTGAATCACAACCCGTGTGTCACCTGAGTGTCTCCCATCTTGTTATCTTCCCCTGCACGCCACTGACTCCCAAGAACACATAAGTGGAGTGAGATCCCACTCCATGCCTGTTCCTTCTACTGGCAGCTGGTGCAGAAACCCTGGAGACTGGGGTAGAGTGTCCTTGTGCTCCCCATGGTGTGGGCTGTGCTCTGCCGGGGACAAGGGTGGGCTGAGACCACTGGCAGGCAACCAAAATGTGGGATGGCTGTGCTAAACCTGGGCTGAGACAGCCAGGGTCTGTGAAACAGGGATGCTGGAAGGTGCTCCAGGTTGGGGGACCTCCTGTTACGATGCAGGCTGGTCACAGGTTTCCTCTAAGACACAGGGTGCTGCAGTGGGAGATGCAGCACCTCTCCAAACCTTCCTGGCATGCAGGGGGATGCTGGTCCCATCAGCTCAGCCTGGGTGGGTGCTCAGCACCCTCCCCATGGCCAGGAGCAATCCTGCTGATCCCAGGGGCTTGAGGGCTCAGGCACCCGCCACCACCTCTGTGCTGCTGACAGGGCAGAGGTGAGGCTGTGGGCAGGGACCAAGGGGCCCCCATGGCACTGGATCCCCTGGATTGGTACAGGGGGAGAGGACTCCCTGGGGTTCTGGAACTCCTTGAGTCACTGGGTCCTGTTCTTCTGGGTTGGGACAGGAACCAACGAGCTCCAATGGCACTGGAGCCCCTGGGTCGGGACAAGGACTGAGGACACCCAAGGCACTGGAGTCCCTTGCCTCACTGGGCACCCGTTCCCCCAGGTCAGGACAAGGGACTCACACCTTTTTGTTCCAATGGCTGGCTCTGAAAGTCGTGGAAGCAGAAACCCCTTTGTGCTGCCAGCCAGGCTGAGCCCAGCCGGGCATGGAACATGCCAGCTCCATGCTCTGCTCCTGGCCCCTCGTTTGTGTTGGCACCGGCCGGAGAGCGAAGCCGGTTTAATTGGCAGTTGTGTTTGTGGCCAGGGTGTTATGAAAAGGTTTTCTGTCTCCCTCTGTAAGTTCCCCTGAATATGTTTTCACTCTTAATATAATATTCACTTCATTATTAGCTGAAAGAGGCTCTTTTCAGAGAGAGCTTTTTTTTTCCTCTCCTTCCAAAAATACATTAAACCACTCCTTCATGCAGCGCTGTGCTGAGGGCTGGGATTGTCTACTGGACGGGAAGTGAGAAACCCGACAGTAAATGGGATTTACACAGAAATTCCTTTCTTCCCTAGTGTGCTGGCAGTGTTGGCTGGGTAATAGAGGAGGCGGCTGTTGCTTACGGAGTGACTGGGGGTACCTCACCTCCCCACAGCATGGTCACCAGGGGGATCCCCCCGAAGGAGAGCAGATGCTCCCAGGGGCTCCCAGTGCCCTGGGCTTGTGTTTCCAGATGCAAGCCCCTCCAGCAGAGTTGGGATCCAGCCACAGGGATTCCCATGTGTC
The DNA here is from genome assembly GCA_013397175.1 of Platysteira castanea. Classification (NCBI taxonomy): domain Eukaryota; kingdom Metazoa; phylum Chordata; class Aves; order Passeriformes; genus Platysteira; species Platysteira castanea. Next base: position 100,056 of record VYXC01012395.1, read on the forward strand.
CCCATTCAGTGCTGAAAGTGTTTCCAGCATCTGCCAGGTTTTGGAAGCTTGCTCTCTCTTGGGTGGGTTTGAGGGCATCAGGTGCAGCTGGACCCCCATCTTGTGTTGCTGCTCTTCATGACTTTGCAGCTTCCATAAGGTTTTTTCCTCCAGCTTTGGGAAAATCCCTGTAAGCTGCAGAAGCAGTGAGGGTGATATCACACACAGAACATCCAGCCTGGCTCAGCCTTTGGGATCCAGGGGAAATAGCTCTGCTTCCCTCTTGCCTGAGTTCCTTGAAGGGCACCCACAATCCAGCCAAGCTCTAGGTTTAGTTGTTTGCCATATTTGGGTAGTTTTGCATGGTCATGCAGCCCCCAATACCCTCACTCAATGTCCTCAGCCCAGCCCAGCTAGGAATATCCCAGGCTGGGGCTGCCTGTGGGGTTGTGCCATCCCAGCCCTGGCCCCAGGAACTTTTGGGATGCTCTAAGACAGCCATATCACAATGGGGGGAGGTGGGAGAGGACACTGGCCAGGGCAAAAGGGTCCCCTGGGCTGGCCCTTGCACTACTGCTGTGGGGCACTGGGATCCCTGGGGATCCCCACATCCCTGCTCCATCCCTCCAGGAGCTGCTATGAAAGCCCAGGGGAGCCCAAAGCATGTTTTTCCTTTCCTGAAAAGCAGCAAAAACACAAATCTCCCCTCTCGGGGCAGACACCAGCATCAGGAGCCTTCCCCAGCTCCACTGCNTCTGGGCAAAATCAGAGGTGTGTTTGGATCCTGACTTGGCATTAAAGCAGAAATACTAGTCCTTGAGCAAAAGAGACAAAAATCTCTACAGCAAACCACACTTTCGGGTTGGTAGTCAAAAAACACCGACTCGGAGAAAAGTTTCCTACTGGAATTTTTTATTTTGGCCAAAATGCCTCCCTTTCCCCCCTCCATGAAATAGGTTTTGACAAACATCTCCAGTGTGTTCCCTGGAGAAGCTGTTCTGAAAGTTGGTTCCAGCTCAGCAGTGGTCTTGTATTTCCAGTTTGGGTTTACCAAATGTCAACCTGCAACTCCGCAGCTGTGCTGGGTTTGCTTAATTACAAGATTGAATGAAATGTTGTGTACTCTAACCCATCAATCCAGCAGCTCCTTGGGCTGCAAAGGTAAAGCCTCTGTGAAGTGTGAATCACAACCCGTGTGTCACCTGAGTGTCTCCCATCTTGTTATCTTCCCCTGCACGCCACTGACTCCCAAGAACACATAAGTGGAGTGAGATCCCACTCCATGCCTGTTCCTTCTACTGGCAGCTGGTGCAGAAACCCTGGAGACTGGGGTAGAGTGTCCTTGTGCTCCCCATGGTGTGGGCTGTGCTCTGCCGGGGACAAGGGTGGGCTGAGACCACTGGCAGGCAACCAAAATGTGGGATGGCTGTGCTAAACCTGGGCTGAGACAGCCAGGGTCTGTGAAACAGGGATGCTGGAAGGTGCTCCAGGTTGGGGGACCTCCTGTTACGATGCAGGCTGGTCACAGGTTTCCTCTAAGACACAGGGTGCTGCAGTGGGAGATGCAGCACCTCTCCAAACCTTCCTGGCATGCAGGGGGATGCTGGTCCCATCAGCTCAGCCTGGGTGGGTGCTCAGCACCCTCCCCATGGCCAGGAGCAATCCTGCTGATCCCAGGGGCTTGAGGGCTCAGGCACCCGCCACCACCTCTGTGCTGCTGACAGGGCAGAGGTGAGGCTGTGGGCAGGGACCAAGGGGCCCCCATGGCACTGGATCCCCTGGATTGGTACAGGGGGAGAGGACTCCCTGGGGTTCTGGAACTCCTTGAGTCACTGGGTCCTGTTCTTCTGGGTTGGGACAGGAACCAACGAGCTCCAATGGCACTGGAGCCCCTGGGTCGGGACAAGGACTGAGGACACCCAAGGCACTGGAGTCCCTTGCCTCACTGGGCACCCGTTCCCCCAGGTCAGGACAAGGGACTCACACCTTTTTGTTCCAATGGCTGGCTCTGAAAGTCGTGGAAGCAGAAACCCCTTTGTGCTGCCAGCCAGGCTGAGCCCAGCCGGGCATGGAACATGCCAGCTCCATGCTCTGCTCCTGGCCCCTCGTTTGTGTTGGCACCGGCCGGAGAGCGAAGCCGGTTTAATTGGCAGTTGTGTTTGTGGCCAGGGTGTTATGAAAAGGTTTTCTGTCTCCCTCTGTAAGTTCCCCTGAATATGTTTTCACTCTTAATATAATATTCACTTCATTATTAGCTGAAAGAGGCTCTTTTCAGAGAGAGCTTTTTTTTTCCTCTCCTTCCAAAAATACATTAAACCACTCCTTCATGCAGCGCTGTGCTGAGGGCTGGGATTGTCTACTGGACGGGAAGTGAGAAACCCGACAGTAAATGGGATTTACACAGAAATTCCTTTCTTCCCTAGTGTGCTGGCAGTGTTGGCTGGGTAATAGAGGAGGCGGCTGTTGCTTACGGAGTGACTGGGGGTACCTCACCTCCCCACAGCATGGTCACCAAGGGGATCCCCCCGAAGGAGAGCAGATGCTCCCAGGGGCTCCCAGTGCCCTGGGCTTGGGTTTCCAGATGCAAGCCCCTCCAGCAGAGTTGGGATCCAGCCACAGGGATTCTCATGTGTCCCCATTCAGTGCTGAAAGTGTTTCCAGCATCTGCCAGGTTTTGGAAGCTTGCTCTCTCTTGGGTGGGTTTGAGGGCATCAGGTGCAGCTGGACCCCCATCTTGTGTTGCTGCTCTTCATGACTTTGCAGCTTCCATAAGGTTTTTTCCTCCAGCTTTGGGAAAATCCCTGTAAGCTGCAGAAGCAGTGAGGGTGATATCACACACAGAACATCCAGCCTGGCTCAGCCTTTGGGATCCAGGGGAAATAGCTCTGCTTCCCTCTTGCCTGAGTTCCTTGAAGGGCACCCACAATCCAGCCAAGCTCTAGGTTTAGTTGTTTGCCATATTTGGGTAGTTTTGCATGGTCATGCAGCCCCCAATACCCTCACTCAATGTCCTCAGCCCAGCCCAGCTAGGAATATCCCAGGCTGGGGCTGCCTGTGGGGTTGTGCCATCCCAGCCCTGGCCCCAGGAACTTTTGGGATGCTCTAAGACAGCCATATCACAATGGGGGGAGGTGGGAGAGGACACTGGCCAGGGCAAAAGGGTCCCCTGGGCTGGCCCTTGCACTACTGCTGTGGGGCACTGGGATCCCTGGGGATCCCCACATCCCTGCTCCATCCCTCCAGGAGCTGCTATGAAAGCCCAGGGGAGCCCAAAGCATGTTTTTCCTTTCCTGAAAAGCAGCAAAGACACAAAGCTCCCCTGTCGGGGCAGACACCAGCATCAGGAGCCTTCCCCAGCTCCACTGCCCCCGTCCCCAGCTGTCCTGCAAAACTCATTAGGGCTGGTACCATGCGCTGATGAGTATCCAAGGTCTGTCCTTAACTGGGAACAATTAGCATTTGTTTCAGGATACCTCTGTTTCAGGATACAGCTGTGGCTCCAGAGCTGACAGAAGCATTCCCATCCAAGCAGGGCCCAAGGGAGCTCCCTAAGGATGACACAGCTCCCAGGTAAGGATGCTCTTGGGAGGGGTCCAGCTGGTGCATCCTCAACCTCTCACCTGGTCCTGACACTGGCAGGGAAGTGGGAGCTCTGTCATGTTCCTGCACTTCTTTTTCTAGGTTTTGCGAAAAAATAAATCAGTTTTGAGCTGTTTTCTCCAGGGTTTTGCTGGTTCATCCACCCCTTCCCACACACGTCTTGTGTTCAGTGTATCCCAGTGCCTCCCCTGCCTCTCCCACAGTACGGTGCGTCCTCTTGTGTAAAGCCAGACAGGAACTGTGCCTGACAGGCTGTGGGAGGTGATTCTGGAGAAGGTAGTAATGAAGGTTCTGGAGTTATGTGGGCAAAGGGAGACCAGATTTTGCACATAGGTCTGAAAGCTGAGGGTTGAATACTGACCTGGGTCAGGAATGAGAAGTGCTGGGGGAAAGGTTGTGGTCATTCCAGTGTGAAAGGGTCAGGGACATGGTGATTCCCAGCTCTGCTCCCCTTGGTGAGACCAGAGGCAAGGGACACTGGTGTCTCTCTGGCCTCATGTGCCAGATGCCAGAGGGACCAGTCCCAAATGTGGGGTCAGGAAGGCTGGAGCTGATGCAGAACCTGGGCTTGGAGCAATACAGGGAAGGGTGGATGGGGGAAACACTGGGGCTTCACTGGAAGCACTCTCACCCTTGCAGCTCTGGCTGCTCCACAAAACCCTCAGTGCACCCCAAAACAAGCTCCCTGCAGCTTGGGGTGCTCCGAGTCCTGCACACAGGGAGTGGGCAACCAGCTGGCGTGGGACACTGGAGATCCCAGAACTGGACAACCTGTGGTTTGAGAGTCAAGGGGCTGAGGAGGAGGAATGTGGCCTGGTTGACAGGAACAGGCTTGGTTTTCCATGGCCTCACATTTTCCTGCACTGGAGGCTTGCAGTGAGGGTAGAAAATCTGAGGGGAGGGGAGGGGAGGGGATGGGGGCTGCTGGGGGCTTTGGGATGTGACCTGCCTGCCAGGGCAGAGCCCATGGCAGTGACATGGACATGGCACACACCAAACACTGATGGATCGGGGAAGTGTCTGCTCTCAGGGTGGTTGGGGACAGGAGTTTGGTGGGAAGCAGGGCAGCACCACAGGCTGCCTGGCCTTCAGCTCATTCATGGGATGCACTGGCATCCCCAGGGCTGACATGCAATGGGAGTGCTACAGAGGTGCCAGGGGACCCACCAGAACATGGAGCACAGGGCTGGACACATGTTTGCTTGCAGTGTTCCCTCCCACCACCCAAGCCCATCCCTCGTGGCACACAGATATCCCAAATCCCACTCAGTCACCTCACTGCTGCTCCTGGGGTGTTTGCAGCAAACCTGTATTACTGGGAGCCATGAGCTGGCTGCAGAGACACTTGGACTCACCTAAGAGGGCAGCTGGGCTGTGCCCTGAGTGCTGCCAACACAACCCTCAGGCAGCCACAGCAGGATGATAGGATGTGACATTTCCTCAGGCCGTGGGATGTGGTGTTCCCTCAGGCCGGACTCTGCTGCAGACCTGGAGGCATGTTTGTTTTCCAGCCCTGGTTTCTAAGAGTATGGAGAGCTGGTGGAACCTTCAGCTCTGCCAGCCAGCAACAACTCCCTGCCCAAGGCTCTTTTCCCTTAGAACAGGGCAGGATTAGGGATGGAGAATGGGGGAAGATACCTCAGGGTACCCTGGGGCAGGGCAAAAGCAGGAAGAAGCACGTTGAACATCGGGGAAGAGGCTCAGCAGGGCACTCAGGGAGCTGGCATCTGTTGTCTGGCGCCGCTCTGGAATGAGATCACGGAATCACAGGATGGTTTGAGTTGGAAGGAACTTCAAAGCCCATCCAGTTCCAACCTCCTGCCATGGGCGGGGACACCTTCCAGTAGACCGGGTTGCTCCAAGCTCCATCCAACCTGACCTTGAACATTTCCAGGGATGTCACCTTCAGCTGTCAGCCTCCCCAGTAATAGCTTTTGCCCTGCCCGTCTCCTTCAGTGACTAGCACGTGCTGGGGGAATTGGTGCTATTCCAGTGGAGCCAGGAGGGGCAGGCTGGAGCTGGGAATGAGGACAGAGAGGAGCCACCCCAGAGTCCACCCCAGCACTGCTGGAGGAGACCAGGGATGGATGACCCAGCTCACAGCCTTGGTGACACATCAAAAAGCTCATTTCCTCACCTCCAGGCTCCTTCCCAGTGATGCCAGCGAGCCCTCACTGTAGCCACTGACCTTTAAACAAGGTGGTTGGAGAGATGGAGGTAGCAGAAATCCCTGAAAGATTATTTGTTTCTCACAGACTATATTTAGACACCATCAGCAAAACCCGAAAGTGCTCAGTTTGGCTGAATAAATCTGGGAGCTTCGTGTTTTTTTCCCCCTCAAGGAGAACAGGATTAGCCAGCAAACGGGGAATGGTGTTTTTGTTTGACATACCTGAGGGTTTCCACTCCAAGCTGCTGTTTTGAGCTCCTGATGCCGTGCTGCTGCTGCTGATAGACCTGATAAGGCACTGCCCCATCTTGTGAAGATATTTTTTGGAAAAGAAAAGGAGCAGCTGACTCACCGACCATGGTGCTGCTTTCTTTCTTTGTTAAACTTTGGTTTTTTTAATACTTTCAGAGATGTTGGCGTATTAGGGTGTTTTTGAGATTGAAGTAGGTCATGCTGGTGCTGCTCTGGTACAAAGTCCTTCCCTGGTGGGATGCACCCCTCCAGCTCCCTGCCTGCATCCACCAGTGCTGCCCCGCGGGATGGGTGCCCCGGGGGAGCCAGGAGGGTTGACGTGCTACTGACTGGTCTGAGTGGGGCTGCAGGGAATGGCAAGAGGTCATATTGCTTGTCTGGAACACACTTGGGTCATCTGGGGTGTAATTCTTTGCTGGTTTGGATTCCCTCTGCTTAAATCCCATCTCCCCTAGGGAGACCGGAATCAGGTCTGAACTTTCCAGTGGAGCCAGGCAGGTGAGGGTTTTCTGATCCCTGAGGGGTGTCAGAGACCATCTGACCAGCTGGTCACAATGAAAGCATCAGGAACCTCCATTTGGACATGAACCCAAACCGTGTGGGTGATGGGAGGCAGAGGGGCAGAAGGGCTCTGGGTCCATCTCCAGCAGAGCAGAAAAATTTTTGCCCTAAACTTGGCAAAATTCTGTGTCCCTTGAGCTAGCCCTGCCGGGATGTCAGGCTCTGTTCTTTGAGAAATGAGGTTCTGGGGAACTCAGGTCCTTGAGCCGCAGCTCATCCACAGCAGCTCCTCCCCAGAGAGGGCCCAGGGAAGGTGGGGATGGAATTGTTGCACTGTGGCAGCTATCTGGTGAACAGGTGAGACATGTCTGAGGAACTTTCTCCTCTGGCCAGGTGAGAGGTGAGGATCTCCTAGTGTTCTCCACATGGAGAAGAGGAGGAGAAGTAGTACACAAGGAGGAACCAACTCAGGGAGGTGGATGCTGGTGCCAGATGGTTTGTCCAGAGCAAGGAGTGGCCCAGCCTTGGGTAGGAACCATCAGGATGATGCCTGAACATGGGCTGCTTCCATGGAATCAGATGATACTTTGGATTGGAAGGGACCTTAAAGATCCTCTTGTTCCAACTTTCTTGCCATAGACTGGGATGACACCCACTAGAAGGTGTTTGTGGCCTGGGAAGAAAGGGAGAAATGCAATATGGGCTTCCCAGCACTGATAACTCTGTCCAGTAACTGGGAAGAGGAGAAATGCTCACCCAGAGGCATCAGAGACAGGAGAGCATCAGCTGGGGCTGCTCCCACCTTCTCCCTGCACTTGGGCCGAACTCTGCTGGGGGAGCTGCCACCAACCCAACCCAAGAGCCCTGGAAAAGCCAGGATTCTTCCTCCTGGTCCATGCAGCTGGAGGGCTACAGCACGAATGACACTGCCAGCAGGTGAGGGCTAGAGAAACCCCTCCATAGCTGTGGGGCTCCCAGGGGAGGTGGCAGGTGACAGAACCTTGGGTTGCACTGTAGACATGTGGTTGGTCTTGGCAACCAAGTGGGAAGCTTGGCCAAGTCAGCGGTGTGATAAAACCATTTCCAGCAGGTTCCAAGAGCCCTCCCTGCTCCTGCACCATACAGTGGGCTGCGGCTCAGCTCTGTAAGGATGTTCCTTTTTCCCAGGGGATGCTTCGACTGTGTCCAGCCTGTGAGCCCACAAAAGCCTGAACCTGTGCAGAGGTTCTTGGCCCATGGCATCATTCAGTGTGCCACAGCAATTCGTCAGGGGGCAGCGGGGCTTGACAGGGCTCACACTCTTCCCAAAGTGCTTGGGAGAAAGTTTCTCCTCCAGTCAAGCAGCGGGGCTGGTGGCCACGGTCCCTGACCAGGCAGTTGCCTCCTGGATTTTGCTGCTCCTTGGAAAGGCATGAGGGGCCAGGGAGCATGGACATCCCAGGACACAGCTGCTGTGGGGCATCCCCTGCCCCCTCCCAGGGTGCCCCCAGCCCTGGTACTGTGGGGCTGAGCCCCAGCCCACGTCCTCCTTGTCTCCAGCCTGCCCTGTGCTTCTCCTCTTCTCCTCTGGATCGTATTTATTTATTTATACGGTGAATGTAATAAAACTCCAGCAGGAAACGGAGGCGATTCCCTGCCATTCCCCACAAGCCAGCCCTGGGCCGGGCGAACAAGGAGGCGCATTGTGCAGCATGGAGCCTCCTGCCAGAACTGAGCTTGTGGCTGAGGCTGAAGAAAGGGCTGAGTGTGTATGTGAGCACTGGGACCTGGTGCCGGCACCCGCCCCAGGATGGGGCATTCTGGGGAGGAAACCTCACTTCAGGGGGCAAGCAGGGCTGGAGGTGAAAGGGCTCCTGTGCTGGCTTGGGATATTATCTGGGAGCACCCTGGAGCCTGCTTCCAGCACAAGGAACCTCCTCGGGCCGTCCTTGGGCTGCCAGGAAGCAAAGGTGGGCACTGAAGATCAGCTGGGGGGGCACACAGCAGCCCCATGGCCTGTCATGGGGCTGTACGAGCAGCTCTTCCCCGGAGCTGAGCCAGCTGGGAGGGAGCTCCAGTCCTTCACCTGCCTCTCTCAGGCAGCTGCTCCAATCTGCAGCTGCTGCCATCAGTAGGGTTCAGAGTGAACGGCTGCTGCCAGGGCTCACCTGGCTCTTGTCCCCCTAGAAGGGGTCTGCAGGAGTGAGTGAGGTGGCTGAGAGTGGGACATAGTTTAATCCAGGTTCCCCTTTGATGGGAGAGGTCCCCACTACTGGCAAAAAATGTCTCAGTGTCGCCAGAGGCTGAAAGCAGCCCATTGTGCTGCCACCACACTCACCAGCTGAAATACTGCGGGTGAGGTGGGGACATTGTCCTTTCTCATCCCTCATTCTCCCAACAAGGGCTCCCCTGGGACACACTGCTGGCCTCCTGCCCTACCCCCTAAGTCCCACGGCTGCATGTGGTCCCCATCCCTGTGCTGGTCCCTCAGGCTCCCAGGGATCCTGGGATTAGGGTCATGCCCTGAGCTGTGTCTCCTCCCTGCTTCGAGTCAATGCTGTGTGAATGGGGATGTCACGGCCCGGGAATCCTGTGGCCAGGGCTGGGGAGGGGAGGCTGGCTGGCAGCAGGACCCACAGCTCCCCAGCTGAGGTGACAAGGCTGCAGTGAGCATCCCTGGCAATGTCACACATGTCTGTGGCAGCCCAGAATATTCCTATGACGGTCCAGGGGGGTTCGAGACCCTGCCAGACGGTTTCCGGACCCTGGCAGACAGCCCGGAATACTGTCTTCGAATCCTGCCCTTGGGATCATCTGCCCACATTGAGAGATGAGATGAATAGTAGAAAGAAAGTGTGTAATTAGTTTATTTTTATCACTGGGTGATTGTAGTTTTAGATTTATGGAGGTANGTCAGCCTGTGTCCCTGAGTTCTGGCCACAGTGTCCTTGCACCATGGGTTGGGTTGTAACCACAAACCCCTGCAGGGAACCAGAGGCCAGGAGGTGACACTATTTGTGCTCCACCTGCTTGTTTGGGGACCAGATCCCAAAATCCCCATCTTTCCTCAGTACTGCACCTGCCCATGGCACAGAACCTGCCCAGAGGCACAGAGATCAGCTGCCCTATGGTCAGCACAGTCTGTTGCACATGCATGTGCACTGGCATCACACAAGATTGTGCCCAGGGATAGGAGGAGCTGGGGTTGAGTATCACTCCTGGTGGTGCTCCTGGTGTCCCCAAGGGGATGGTGGCCAGGGTGGGGGCAATCTGCCCCTCTGGCCAGGTGGGTGCCAGCCCACAGTCCCATGGACCCCTCCACCTGCTCACCAGCCCATCTGGCCTGGCACTGGCATCCCTTTGAAATTGAAGCCACTGGCCTTTTGCACAGCTATTCCTGTGAAATTCTTCAGGAAGGGAAAAATTATCCCTCCCAGATCCCTGCAGGACTGTGCCATCTCCCGCCTCCGAGCTGGCAGGGAGGGCACGGGGTGCCCGGAGCCTTGGCTCACCCTGGACACGGCCTGTCCTCATGAGGTGGATTCTTCTCCCTGCCCCAGCCCCTGCCTCTCTCTACAAGCCAGGCACTGGTGGGAACTGGAACCACTGGGGATATGGGGGCTCGGCAGGGCAGAGGCAAGGGCAGTGCTGGCATGGAGCCCCTGGCATGGACCTGCCAGCAAGTCCTGCTGCCCTGGCCAAGGCTGGGCAGAGCAGCACCCACAGTCCTGCCACAGCTCCACCACCCCCTTCCCAAATCCATTGCCCACTCCCCAGCTCCATCTTCCAATCCCCTGCCCTATTACCCCCTCCCCTGCCCTGCTGACCCTCCCAACCTTCACTGCCCTCTCCCCAGCTCGATCACTTTCTCCCTGGATCAATCACCTCCTCCCTTGCCCCGCTCTATCACTCCCTTCCCTGCTCCATCACCCTCTCCCAGGCTCTGTTGCCCCCCTCTCCAGCTTCACCACCCCCTCCTCTACTCTACTGCTCCCTCCCCACCTCCATAACTCTCTTCCCTACTCTGTCACTCACCCAGTTCCCCGTCCTCTCTCCCCTCCTTCTCCCCACATGCATTGCCTCCTCTCTTGCTCCATCACTCTTTCCCCAGCTCCACCATCCCCTCCTTTGCTACACCACCCCCTTCTCTGCTCCATCAACTCCTCCCCACCTCCACTGCCCCCTCCCTGACTCCCACCAGGGCTGTCCCTATCTCTGGTGCCAAAGGGATCCCCCCAAGCCCTTCCTCCCAAGAAGACACCCTCTCCCCTCCCATGCCTGGCCAGAGGGGCACTGCTGCAGCACCCCTGTACCCGAGGGGGGCAGCCAGTGCATTTTTTTCCTCCATCCCCTCCCCTTGCCGAGGCTCTCGCACAGGTTTCAGGCGCTGTTGACGGGAAGAAAGGAAATGGGGCAAAGCTCTGCCAGGAACCACAGGCTCCCGGGCTCCGGCGATCCGTCCCGCTCGCCTGCCTGGCCGCTTCCCGGGCAGGGTTCCTGTGCAGTTCTGAGAGCCCTTTCTTCCTGCTATTGATTTTGGATCCACAGCGCAGGGCCACTTCCAAGACCGTAAATCTCTCTGTTGCTCTACCTGGGGTTCTTGTTTTCACTGTGGGGCTCCCAGACCTGCTGGAGATCTCGGCTTCTGTGCGTGGCCGGGATGTCCCCATGCCTGTCCCCTCCCCGCCGTCCCCGCGGTCCCCAGGCGTGTGGGCAGGCAGGGACAGGTCACTTCTGCACCAGGCACGGGCAGTGGGGAAAAGCAAGGGCAAGGCTTGGGGTGCTGGTGGTACCTCCCGGTACCCCCTGCCCACCTCTGGGGTGAAATGAAGCTCCGGGAAGGTTCTTTTGCTCCTTTGCTGTTGCCACTGCAGGTCCCTGAAGCTCAGGCAGGGCTTGGCCACCGCAGGGAGTACCTGAGGGGAATGGGGTGAGGGAGGAGCACCCCAAGGTGCAGGGCAGAGGTGAAGGGCAGCCGCACCTCTTCAAGGAGCCCCTTGACTCCAAAAATCCATGTGTTGCTCTTGGCCAGTCTTCAGTAACAGGAGCCAAGAACAACAGTTTTGCACATTAAAGCAAAATTAAATTAAAATACATTTATTTGTGTCGCCCCTTGCCCCCCCCCTTAACCTTTCACAGTCCAAGTTGGGTGGTGGGAGAGCACCCATGGGGGTGAACCAGGAAGGTGGGGCTAGGACCCTAGGTCTCATCCAGCCCCTGCCTGTGCCTACCGCCCATCCAGGACCATCACTGGGCAGCCAGGGCTGGGTCAGAGACGCTTCAGGTTTTCCAGGTAATGCTTCCCAGCTTTCCTTAGCAAACAATTCCCTGAAGGGAAGCTTCAGTGACCAGAGCTGTGTTTGGGGTGCCCTGGAGTGGTGAAAGCGACACCCTTATGTCCCTCTTGTGTTCCTCACTTCACACAGGACACATGCCCTGGGTCTGGGGGTAGAGGGATGAGGGACGAGTGGAAAGGTCCCAGCACACTGCAGGTGCCACCTCCATCCCCATCACTTTGCTGCTCAGCCATGCATGACAATTTGTTCCCAGGACTGCACCACAGCATAAAATACCCCAGAACAGCCATTTCTTAGTCCATATGGCTCTAACCCACAGCACGAAGCCCCCTGAAGCTGCTCCGTGTCGCTGGGCACATGGGACAGTGATTTCTGGAACCCCTCAGAGCTGGTGGCCAAGGTGACAAAGCCCTCTCAACAGCCCAAATAATCCCAAATATCCCCCAGTAACCCTTTTCCCAGGGCCCCGGAACCCAGTGTGCAGACACCCCGTGTTACAGGGAAATTCCAGGGCGACGCCTTATCTCCCACTCCGTTACATGGCCGATAAGCAGCTCCCGTGGAATTTCCCTGTAGCGCTGGACTGGGATGTTTGGATCCTGCACAGGGGGTGTCAGCGATTAGGGGCAGCGCTGACAGGTTGTTATGCTGTTGCTAAAGAAATCACAGGGCTGTGGGAATGCCTGGGAATGGCGGGATGCCCGGACCCCCGGCGCCAGCCAGGCACTGGATGCCAGGTGTCCCGCAGGACACTCGAGGGACCCTGCTGGAATCACCCATAGGGTGGACAAGCTGCTCCCAAATAGGTGCTGGAGATGGCACAGATCAACCCGGGCTGACCTGGGATCGGCACCTCCCAGGAGTGGGGGGCTGCTGGTGGCGCCTTGTGACGGTGGCCTGGGCAACAAAGCCTGTCCTCAGGGGTGCTGTCACCCCCAGGGTGTTTTTAACACCTCCCTGTGCCTTGGATGTAATTTGTCACCCTGTGAGTGGGACATTCGATTTTGGGGTCTGGCAGCCCCAGATTGACCACCCTGACTTGTGTCATCTCCCAGGAGCTGCCCTGGCCTTGCAGGGACATTGGTGTCCCCTGCCCTGTGCCTGCCCTGAATTGCCATTCAGCCGGGGACACGGCTCTCCTGTCCTGTGCTGTGGGCACTGGAGCTGAGCCATTTCCCGGCGTCCCCACTGTCCCCAACCCCAGGGGCACAGGCACCGTGTGCCACGCGCTGTGAGCTCCCCAGTTCTCAGTGGCAGCACCAAAGTGGCAGTTTGTGTTCCCAAACTGAGGGACGTCACCCTGCGGGGAGAGGGTCCCTCCCCCAGGGACAACAAGCCCTGGGGTGTGCCCAGGTGTGCTCAGCCGCTCACGCACACCCTGCGGGTACACGGGGGCCTGGCAGCACCCTGAGGGTCTGGGCAGCAGTGTGTTCCTGTGCCCAGGTGTATGTGTGCACACACGTACTAGTGCACGCCCCTGTGGGTGTGCCGGGCGGCTGGCGGTGTGTGGATGTGCACGTGTCTGTCCGTGAGTACATGTGCATGTGTATGTTAGTGTATGTGTGTGCTTGTATGTGTGTGTGTGTGCATGTGTTAGCGTGTTTGTGCTTGTGTTTGTTTGTGTGGGCATGTGCGTGTAAGCGTGTGTGTGTGTATACATGGACGTGCACACGGTATGGGCATGTGTGTTAATGTGTGTGTGCGTGTGCACATTAGTGGGTAGATATGTCTGTGTGTGTTAGTGCATGGTAGTGTGTGCATGCGCCCGCGCGTGTGTTAGTGTGTTGTAGTGTGTGATAGTGTGTGTGCGTGCGTGTGGGCATGTGCGTATTAGGGTGTGCACAGGCGTGTATGTACACGTGTGTGTGTGTGTGTGTGTGTGTGTGTATTAATATGTGACGGCGTGTGCATGTGTGTGTTACGGGTGTGTGTGTGCACATGGACACGCGCTCATTAGTGTGTGCTCGAGCGCACGTGTGCATCTGTACCTGTGTAAGTGTGCACGCGTGTGTGCGTGTGTACGCGACACTGCGTTTCCCCCGCCCGCGTGTCCCCAGTGCCGGGGAGCTCCGGGGCTGCGCGCGGGTCCCGGTGCCGTTTCCCCGCGTGGGTCCCGCCCCCCGCCCCTCCCCNCTGTGGCATTTTGGGGTGGGCGGTCGCGGGTTGGAGCTGGCGGGGCTGGAGGGCCCGCGGGGGCGCGCGGCGCGGTGCCAGCCCGTGGACATCCCGATGTGCCGGGGGATCGGGTACAACCTGACCCGTATGCCCAACCTGCTGGGGCACGAGACCCAGCGTGAGGCTGCCCTGAAGCTGCACGAGTTCGCCCCGCTGGTGGAGTACGGCTGCCACGTCCACCTGCGCTTCTTCCTCTGCTCCCTCTACGCACCCATGTGCACCGACCAGGTGAGCGCCAGCATCCCCGCTTGCCGCCCCATGTGTGAGCAGGCCCGCCACAAGTGCGTCCCCATCATGGAACAGTTCAATTTCGGCTGGCCTGAGTCACTTGACTGCGGCAGGTTGCCCACCAAGAACGACCCCAATGCCCTCTGCATGGAGGCCCCTGAAAATGCCTCGGCTGCCGAGCCCCACAAGGGACAAGGGATGCTTCCCGTGGCCCCCCGGCCCTGGCCACCTGGCACTGCTACTGAGGGACGGGGACCCAATGGACTTGGGGCCTGTGACAACCCTGAGAAGTTCCAGTACGTGGAGAAGAGCCTCTCGTGCGCACCCAGGTGTTCCCCCGGGGTGGATGTGTACTGGTCCCGGGAGGACAAGGACTTTGCCTTCATCTGGATGGCTATCTGGTCCACCCTCTGCTTCGTCTCCACTGCCTTCACCGTCCTCACTTTTCTGCTTGACCCCCACCGCTTCCAGTACCCTGAGAGGCCCATCATTTTCCTCTCCATGTGCTACAATGTCTACTCTGTGGCCTTCATCATCCGCTCCGTGGCCGGGGCCGAAAACATTGCCTGTGACCGGGAGAACGGTGAGCTCTACATCATCCAGGAGGGTCTGGAGAGCACAGGCTGCACCATTGTTTTCCTCATCCTCTACTATTTCGGCATGGCTAGCTCTCTCTGGTGGGTTGTCCTCACCCTCACCTGGTTCCTGGCTGCCGGGAAGAAGTGGGGACATGAGGCCATCGAGGCCCACAGCAGCTACTTCCACATGGCCGCCTGGGGCATCCCAGCCATGAAGACCATTGTCATCCTCACCATGCGGAAGGTAGCAGGGGATGAGCTCACGGGGCTGTGCTATGTGGGGAGCATGGATGTCAGCGCCCTGACCGGCTTTGTCCTCATCCCCCTCTCCTGCTACCTGGTCATCGGCACCTCCTTCATCCTCACTGGCTTCGTTGCCCTCTTCCACATCCGGAAGATCATGAAGACGGGTGGCACCAACACAGAGAAGCTGGAGAAACTGATGGTGAAGATCGGGGTCTTCTCCATCCTCTACACCGTCCCAGCCACCTGTGTCATTGTCTGCTACTTCTACGAGCGGCTGAACGTGGATTACTGGACACTGCGGGCGCTGGAGCGCGGCTGCCCGCGCCTGCCTGGCCGCCGTGCCGCCAACTGCTCCCTTGAGGCCTCGGTGCCCACTGTGGCTGTCTTCATGCTGAAGATTTTCATGTCACTGGTGGTGGGCATCACCAGTGGGGTGTGGGTGTGGAGCTCTAAAACACTGCAGACCTGGCAGAGCCTGTGCAACAGGCGGCTGGGCATGAGGACGCGGGGCAAGCCCTGCAGTGGGGTCAGCTGTGGTGGGGGCCACTGCCACTACAAAGCCCCCACAGTCATGCTGCACATGACCAAGACGGACCCATACCTGGACAACCCAACTCACGTCTAGAGAGGGGGGCTGCCTCCCACGCCGGGGGAAGTGGTCTCACGGGTAAGGGGTGAGGGCAAGGGCAAGGGCTGTGTGGCGGCAGGAGGGGCACTCCCAGGTTTAGGGGCGTGAGGCTGCAGGACCCCCCCAGCACCACTCACTGACAAGTAGCTGCTTTTTCCTAGAGGTTGTTTTGTTGTTGCTGTTGCCAAATCCAGTGACTCTTCTAACGCTTTCTTTGGGGGATGGTGGGGATGGGTCAGGGAGAGGAATAATCCATCCATGTTTATTTAATTCTGTAATTTATTTTAATTTTTTTTTTTGATCATTAGCTGCGAGGAATGGAAAAAACAATAAACCCTGGATGTGTTATTTGATCTGAGCCTGGTGCTGTTTGCAGGGATTCCAGGGGGTCAAGAGCTCCCCCATGGGACACCCCCCCCCTCTTCCCCCCTGGTTTGGGGGGCTTTCGTGTCGGGCCAAGCCATGCCGGGCCCTGCC
>VYXC01012395.1:116198-163423 GCA_013397175.1 Platysteira castanea
CAGCGGGTGCCTCCATCCAGTTCCCCTCCGTGGCTTCCCTGGGGCCGGTTCTGCCTCCCGGCAAGGAGGAGGAAGAGGAGGAGGAGGGTTTTCCTGTGCTGTCACACTTACGAATCATCTTTTCCACTCCATGCTCTGAAGGTGATTTGTGTCGGTGCCATCGGCTGTCGGAGCCTCTGTGCCAGGCTTTGAGGGGGCAGGTCAGGGGCCAGGGAGATGGGCTGGGGGCACGGGACCTTGGGGCAGGGAGGGCTCAGCTTTGATGTCCCCCGCAGAAGCCCGAGGTGCGGGTAATGGAAACTTCTGGGCAGCTTTATTTATCCCCCGCTCTGGTTACAATCCCAGCTCGCCTTCCCCATTGTCCGGAGGGAAATTCAAGCCTCAGCTGGTGCTGGCGGGGGGAGCCGGGGCTGGCGGGCACAGGGCGGGTAGGAGGGGGGCTCTGCGGGGGGTCGGAGGAGGGGAACTGTCACCTGTGAGACATCCTGAGGTGCTGGCAGGGGCCAGCTCATCTCTGCAGGGGTTTGGTGGGGCTGTTTTGCCCCGCTGTCCCCAGGGATGTGCCGAGGGTTCCCAGTGCTAGGGAAGAGAACTGGGCAGGGGGGCTGTGGCAGGGGCATAGGCAGCACAGCACCTGTGGCAGGCAGGAGCTGTAGGGGCAACACACCTCTAGTGATGCTTAGACTTGTCCATCATCTAATTATCTGTTAATTAGCCAGCCTGCAGTCTGGGCAGCGCTGGGCCCCAGGGAGGGTCGACCCATGCCCAGGGACCAATAACCCAGCAACGGACCCTCTCTCTAGCATTCAACCTGGCACCCACTGCTCACCCCAACAGCCCTCGGCCCCAGTTCTGACGAAGCCCTTAGGGCTCAGACTATCAAACTGTGACTGGAGGACAGGGGTGAGACCCCCCCGCCCAGGGCTGGAGCGGGGGCAGGGGCTGGAGTCGGGGCCCCTCACCCACCATCAAGCTGTGCCAGGGCTTTGTGCTGCCGGGACTGATGCGGTGAAGCACTTTTAATCTGCTCCCTGCCAACCCCTGGCATGCCGGGAAGGGAGGAGAAGTTGGGTCACTGAGCTGAGAAAAGCCTTTTCTTCCCCTAAGAGCTGGTGTGGCGGACGAGGTGCAAAGGAGCCCCCAGTGCCCATGTAGTGTCACTGAGGGGACACTGAGGGTCTCTCACCAGGTTTGGGTACCCCTGGCTGTGCTGGTGGGCATCCAGCCCCTTCCCCAGGCTGGTGGTGATGATGGTGCCAGGGCAGGAACCCCACCTGCCCCCAGCACTGGTGGGCTGCAGCCTCTGGAGCTCCCTTGGCTGCCACAGGAAAGTTTGTTTTGGGCAGAGAAAAGGGCCGTGACCTGGGGCAGGAGAGTCAATATTGGCTGCGGGACAGGCTCCAAAGTCCAGCTGGGGAGCTGGGCATGGCCCTGGGTGGGGGCTGCCCGCAAAGGGGGCACAGGGCCATGTGTTCACCCTGTGTTCTGCTCCGGGTGCTAAGCCCAGAGCCAGCTCGGTTCACCTTGTGCGCCAGACATGTGGCCCAGTGCTGGTGCCCGCCTGGCGGCACCCCTGCGGACAGGCTGCCCTTGAGCACCTAGCGCTTGCCAAGGAGCGGCTGCCTCTGGAGCGCTCACCCAGATAACCCGTCCCAACAGGCCCCTGCTATCGGGCCCGAGAGGGGCCGCCGGCGCCCACCACTGCCCACTATCGGCCCCGGCAGCCCAGCCGGCTCCACTGGAGGCTGCCAGTCCTGAGAGCTGACACAGTTCCGGGACACAGTTCCACAGAGCCTGTTGCAAAGTGGAGCTGTCACATGGAAGGACTGGCCCAGGGACACCGCTGGCTCCTAGTCACAGTTTCTTTCAAGCCCGTGCTGTGGGGCTCAGTCTCCCTCTGTACCCTCCCCCACCTAAGCTCATCCCTGCATACCGTCTCCACCCTCCTCAGAGCAGCCCCAAGGGCACCAAACAACTGCCTCCGATGAAGCCCCCCAGCGAGAGACAAGGGGGTTCAGCACTGCCCAGGCCCCACAGGGCAGCCCTTGGCTTGGGATGGCTGTGGAGAGTGAGGTGGGACGGCTGCAGAGGGTGGGATGGGATGGCTACAGAGGCTGAGTTGGGGCAGCCAGCTGGGTGAGAATGGGCCCAGGATACCCTGAAGTCCTGGTCCAGCTCAGCATGGAGAAGTGGAGTCTGTCACTCCTGAGACTTGCTGAGCCATGGAGGTTATCCACCCTCACATGGATGGACACTCCCTCCAGGTTTGAGTAGCAAAAGGAAAGCCACTGTGCTCTGGGAACGTGCTAAAAACCCCATTACCCAGACTATTAATTAAGCCATGAGAATTAAGCCACGAGGAAACCCAGGGGGACAAAGTTGGGCCTTGTTTTCTCAAGGCCATGGTGGAACTCCAGCAATCATAGGAGCCCCCGGGTTTTGTTGCAGGCAGTGGGTGCAGCAGGACTGGTGATGGTGGTAGTAGGGCCCCGGCTGCCCGCCAAGCCCCCATACTGCCCTGCCCGGTGTGAGGACAGCTATTTATAGCCCTGCACAGGACACTGATGCCATGGAGGGGCTGCTATAAAAAGCAAGTCTCCAAAAAGGTCTTGGAGCAGATGCTGCTGTGAGATCTCTGCACTGAGGCCTGGAAACGTCCCAGCTGGAGTCACTCAGATTCACCCAGGTCCTGTTGCATGGCCAGCAGGCCAAACCACCTCCTGTGGAGGAAGGATAAGGCTTCTCCAGGGAAAACAGCACCTGCCCATTGCTGAGAGCCCTCAAGCCCTCCAACCCATCAGAATTTCCCCTGCCCAGCACTATGGGGCCTGGCTGGAGCACTCCCAACTCAGATACGGAGTGAGGAGGAGGATGAAGACACCCAGGAACCCTCATCCTCCTGGCAGAAACAAGCAAAGCTTTGGCCAAACCCTTTGTGTCACAGCTGCAGGCTGTCACGAGCACTGGGGCATTACTGCTCCAGCCATGCTGCCCTTGGAGTTCCAAGTCTCCCTGCTGGGCTGCTGGAGATCAGGATGGGGTCCTGGGACAAAGCAGCAATAATCCTGACTGCAAGCATGGTTCCACCCCAACATGAACAAAGAGGCTTTGGGGGCAGCCAGGCCTTGCTGGGGTGAAAGAGCAGACATCCCAACTCCCCATCATCCTTCATACTACCTCCCGGGGCACCCAGTGCCACCCTGAGTGGAACAGGAGGACAACTGTCACACTGGCAACATGCAGGGGACAAGGAACAAGGACTGCTCCCCACTGCAGGGGCAGGCAGAGCACAGCCCTGTTCCTTGTCCCTGGGGAGGGTGACAACACTCCAGCACAGTCCTGGAAGCTGACCTGATCCTGACTCACCACTCTCTTACTCCACAGCTCCATCTGCCCTCCAGAAATGTCCAGTGGCAGCTCTGGGAAGGCAAAGGTGAGCCATCTCAGACAATCCCACACCAACACAGGGACCCACAAAGAACTCACACAAGCCAGGTTTACAAACACAAGTACATAATGTTTATTCTTAAGTTTCCAATTTATTACAAGTACAGCCCTTTGCAGAAACCCCCTCCCCCCAAATGACACTGATTTTTAGAAAACGTGCAGTTCCAAAGGTTCCACAGTGTAGGACCTGCAGGAAATGTTCTCTGGGAAAACAGGACAAAACAGCCTCTGAAGGGACGTGCGAGATACAAACGTCAGTGCTATTCTGTGGGGCAGGGCATAAGGCTGGGGAGAGGGAAGGGGCTGGAAACCTGCCTCATCTGCAGTCATCGACAGTCCAGAACTGAAAACAAATACATGTTTAAAAAAATCCCAAACCTAAGAAGTTCACAAAACTAGGCTGCAATTTGTAATCAGTGATTCTTTTCTTCTCAAATCCCAGGAGCTACAGCTGCTTCTGCTTTTCTGTTACAGAACCAGTGCTGAGAAGCCCCTTGGCCCATTTATTCCAAATCAAACAATTTTGGGATAAGGAGTTCAAGCCCTGATTGTATGATCCAAACCTGTCATGACGGAGAGGAAGAGAGAGTAAAAACCCTTTTTCTTCGGGAAAAGTCAGCATGTGGGGCAGCAGGAGCTGGTGCTGGGCCATGGCACAGGAACAAGGGTGTTACTACAAAATGTCGTGAGATTGTGGCTGAGAGGGACTGGGATCCCCCTCTCCCCCCTCAAAGTCCCCGATGTAACTCCTGCTACTGGTAGGAAAATGAGTTTTAAAGAGGGGGAAAATATAAAGCAAACACGATTTTATATAAACTGTACATGTGCCAAAGCAAGACAAGGGTATCTTACAGGTGTTCTTTGTACAAGATCACAGCTAGAAACGAGCCACTTTCAACTAAAAATTTAATTTAAAAAGTTACACAGCACATGTTTCTGCTGCTCCCCTGGCCTTGGAGCTCTCCTTGGGCTGTGTAGACACCCACACTCTCCAGTTTGCTGCTGGCACTCGAGGCATCCAAAGAGCTGCATGACCACATGCAGGTCTAGGTGAGCAGGGAGCCTCCTCTTGGCGTGTACAGGTGGGGAGCTGAGCTCAGAGCCCTCCTTGGACTGAGACCTCCAGGGACGGCTCGCCAAGGGAAAGCAGGAGCACCTTGGAGCAGTGGTGTTGGGATGCTGGTGAAAACTGGACCACGGTACACCTAAGTGCTTGCCTGCCCCACACAGCCCGGCATCGGGGCTCGGAATTACCACCATATAATATATACATACAAGCCCAAGTAGCCCATTGGCCTGATGGCACTCAGGCCTTCTGTGAAGCAACATGATCCCACCCCTGCACCAGCTTGAGGCTGGTGTGCTCACATGACTGGCAGCAGATGGTCCCCACCGCACTCCGGCTGCTTGCAGAGGGGAGGAAGCAATTCATTCCAGGAAACCAACAGTGCCTGAGCTGGAGCAAGCTTGGTGTTCCTCCACCCAGCCAAGCTTGGCCAGGCCCTCCCCTTGCCCTCCCACCTTCCCCTCCTGGCAGGACAGACTCATGAAGAGCTTTGTGGATTCTGGAGGAAGCATTAAGTCATCGCCACTCAATGGATGACGAAATATTTGAGGAAAATGCAGAAAAATTTAAACAAGGATGGGCCCAAGGGAAGGCTGGATTAATAGAGAAGTGCCCGCTGCTTTTCAACTCCCTCCAGACAACCCATCCGACTGCCTGGCAGCACCAGAAGGCCTGCTCCAGCTCTGGCTCTCCCCCTAGTCTCCCCGTCCCTCATTTCTTCCTTTTCCGCCCCCGAGAATGTTCAAGGGGCTCTGACTCACTGTCCCCTTCCTGCTCCTCCAGTCCCTGGCACCTGGCAGAGAGCTTCTTGCGCTTCCTGCGCACATACATGTGGCCTGGCAGGTGTTTGTGCACCATGTCAATCAAACACTGCTCTGTCTTCTCCAGGCAGGACAGTACATGACTCCCGTTCTGGTTGTAGCGCTCAGCATTGGAGAACACCTGCTTCATGTCAGAGAGGAACTCCTGCACGGAGCGGTAATTGCCACAAGAGCACTTGCTCTGCATAGTCTGGAAGTCCATGGGGTTGCTGATGACCTCGAAGTAGTCTTCAGCTTCCTCTGTGGTCACTGGCTCCCTGCCAAAGGAAGAGACACAGGGATAGGAAGGGAATGCCGACCCTGGCACCACTGCAGAGAAGTGGGGTCCCCCCACCCCTTTGCCCCTGTGGCACCCCTGACCTGCAGCCCCACAGTGGTGCAACAAGCCCAAGTAGTACCACGACATGACGTGTTACAGACACATCAGCCCTATGTTACAGGAATGGGAAGGACAGGAGCCCAGCGAGCTGGTTCAGGCATGGGGAAGGTCCGCACCTTCCCTCAAAGCACCTCAGTGCTCCAAAAATCCTGGAGGTGGCAGAGAACAACTACCTTCTTGCCCCTTGCCTGCCACCTCAGAAGGGCACCACGTCTTCAGTCCAGCTGAAGACTGAAAACATGGTGGTTTCTTCTGGAGTAGCTTCTTCCCAGACATAACTTGCTTTTGGAGGCCTAAGTCTCCCAGGTGGATCTGGCAGGACTGCATCACAGCCAGCCCACACCCCCCACACTGCCTGTGGCCAGTTCTGCCCACAGAGGAGGAGGACCCCACTTGCCCTCACCTGAAGGGCCAGCTGAAGCGGTACTTGATCAGCTTGCCAAGGATTTCTTCACACTTCTGCAGCTCAAGATTCTGGCGACGCGGCGTTCTCTTTGTCTGAAGGACCTGCCCACGCAAAGGGTGTTGGTAAATGAGGGAACCGCTACAGGCTTTGTGGTTCAGCAAACAGCCCTGAGGCCAAAGGAGCTGGTTCTTAGCACAGCCAGGACATTTCTTCCCTGTGAGCATGGTGAGGGGCTGGCACTGGCTCCCCAGGGGAGCTGTGGCTGCCCCATCCCTGGAAGTGTTCAATGCCAGGCTGCACAGGGCTTGGAGCAACCTGGTCTAGTGGAAAGTGTCCCTGCCCATGGCAGAAGGGTTGGAATGAGATGCATTTAGGGCCTCTTCCAAGCCAGGCCATTCTATGATTATGACATGCAGCAGCCATGTGGGTTCAGGATAGGAGACACAGTCAGGAGCTTGGTGGGAATGGCTCACGAACTGCCCAGCTCTCCTCTGGTGGCAGGGGCTTTTCCAAAATAAGTTCAAAGACAATATGGCCACAACAAGCAACCAAAAAATAAATGCCAGCAAATGGAGAATGTGAATTCCCTCTCCCTGCCTTCTCTTGAGCTTGTGGCAGGCAGCACTCGAGGCAGAGGGAGAAGCACTTGTGCTGCTGTTCTGCCCTGGAAGAGTTGACGGTACCATTTCAAATCCCAGGGAGCAGCTGGTGCCCCGAGCACTGCTGTCCCTGCGCAGGCTCAGCACCAGGTCAGTCATGTGCCCCAGGGATACAGCACAGGTCACAACCAGCATGAGGACATCCCCTCAGCTCCCAGAGCACAGCTCGTGGGCCATCACTGCCAAGGAAACGTTGAATGACAGGAGGGCTCCACAGCACAGGGCACTCACTATTCTGACCCAGCTCCGGACTCTCCCCAGGACAAATGATAAATCCTGGCAGACTCCTCTTCTCTGAGCCAGTGTGCTGTCAGAGACCCTGACCCAGCTGTTCCAGTAAGATTTTCCCCACTGGAATATCCCTCTATGCTGGCTACAGCTGCCTATGCTGGGCTTGCTTGCCCTCCAGTGTGTAACACAGACCACAAGCCAGTTCCCCAAACCTAGCATGAGCAGCAGTGAGCCCACAGACCATGAGCAAGGAGAGTAACAGGACACACCAGCACTGCTAGTGCTGGTCATGGGACAGATGGCAGATCTGCAGGGCGTTGTGACGTGGCTGTGGGGCTGGAGTATCCTCACGTATCCTCCATGGTGTGTTGCTCCCCAGAGACAGTCGCTGCAGTTCCCCCCGCCCAGCACGCACAGACTGCTCTGTGTAGGAGCCTATGGTTTTATTCTTTAAATGTCAAGTGAAACCTAAACCAGCCAAATTATGTCCTGGAAGTTGGGGAGCGACCATACGGACAACAACTGTCAGAAAACGGCCAAGGCTAGGGAGCAAGGGTCCAGAATTGCTGGCATTCCCTGGCCATCCAGGACCCCCCTCAGTTCCCCCACCTCTCTGCAGAGACATATGGATACTATTTAAAACCCTTTAACAAGCTGCAGGCCGCCTGCTGCTCAAGGGGACAATGTGTGAAAGCGGCTGGGGAGGGATGCCTGGCATATCTGTACTCCGTCTGCAGTGGACCCTTAAGGATATGTCTTCTTTGTTAACCCAGCCCAGCCCGGGCTTCCACTAGGATTCAGGATATTTCTCTGCGAAGGGGAGGGAGGAAGCATGCCACCTGTTTGGTTTGTAACTCACGATGTGAGCAGTCTCCAGGGAACAATTTGGCTCTTACCAGTTCATCGATGTCTGCACCGTTGACAGGTGCTGTGCGCTGCCGGGGTCCCCGCACAGGGCGCAGCGCCTGCTTCTTCCTCTGGTGCCTTCCCTGCCTCGAGGAGTACATGGAGCTCTGCTTGCCCCGGGCTGCCTTCCTGGGCCTCACTGAAACAGATAAGCCATGTGCTTAGGGGACTGGGTGCATCTGGGAGCGGACACCACCAGTCCTCTGCCTCCCACAGCAGGCTGAGCCTCGCTCAGGTTGGTGAGCCCAGGGACCACCTGGCCTCATGTCAGCTGTGCTCTCACACCTTCTCCAGAGGGAATCTGTGGGTCATCACCTCCTGCCCCAAGAGACCATGGCTAGCAACAGCCTGCCGCTAAAGGGTGCTTGCACACAGCAGATCCTCAAGCTCTGAGGGAGACCTGGGAGCTCCTGGATCATCCACTGCAGGTCACAGCAAATTCCTCTGCCTGCAGCACCAAGAGACCCCAACACATCAAGGCTTGAGAGAGAGACAGGAAGCAATGCAAGGACAGGCAGTTGTCTTAAACAGCACTGCAAAACACCCTCTAAAAGCACCGGGAGCAGAAACGTGGAGTTTCCTCAGTTTCCTGCTGCCCCTTTGCTCCTCACCGTTTCGGGGATGCCTGCTTTTCCAAATGGCCCACACAGTGGGATAAGCCAGCTGGTAAGGCCGCTGAGAAGGGAACTGTGTGCAGGGGGAGTGTCAAGTTACTGCAGCTGGGAGCTGCTCCACGTGCTGCAAGTGGGAAACAATGGGATTTTATTCCCCAAGATTGGGGTGCCGTATTACATCCTACAGAAAGGCACTTGCCTGTGTGAGTCTGCCTGTCGGACCTCCACACTGGTGGCAATGCAAGCATGCTGACGCACTCCCTTGTCTTAAGTTTCTCCCATGACCCTCTGTATGAGGAGAATGCGTTTGCCTTCCCAAGTCAAACCCCTTCCACCTGATCCCAAGCCCTTGAGCAAGCTGTATCCAGCACACTGGATACCTCAGCTGCAGCTTCTGATACAGCCCTGTCCCATAAATCATCGTGCTGGGCCCCCCATGCTGGGCGTGTGGCAGGACCGCGGGACGTCCACCTGCTGTCACTCCGTTTGTGTGTCAAGCGTGCAGCACGTGCTAAATGTCTGACAATCCAACATTCTAGGTTAGATCCCTCAGGATAAACGCCATGAGGATCAATGTGACTTCTGTATTAAAACAAAAGTTTTCCACAGCGACCTTTCCATGTTAATGCTCTATAAAGCCAGGGGTTGCATTTAGCACTTTATTTTTAGTGACTGTTACCCTCTTTCGCTATTGTTTGGAAAGCTTGGCTCAGCTCCTGCCTTGGCCATGCAACACAGGCTGAACACACTCCAAGTGTGGACATGCAAGACAACAAGCAGTGTACATAGCCCTGGTATCAGTGAGCCTCCCTGAAACCAGAATAAAGCAAGGGAATCAAGGCTCAAGCCTGGATGGAAACCCTCAAAAGAACATGGGATAATCCTCTGGGTCCCAGTCTCTGGATTCTATCTGCCCTGTTTAAGACAACCTGCAGTTAATGCTATGTCAGTCAAGGACAGTTTGACAGAAAGCAAATGCTGGCAGTGTGCCATTCCCAGACTGAGCTTTTCAGTGCAGCAAGTTGCCCAATTGAGACTGAATCAAACTCCCCTAAAACCAAAGTGGATACACATACTAAATACGTTTAGGTGAACAAGCAGACATTGAGGACTCTAGAAAACAGTCTTTTATTCCTCCCAGCTGCCCAGGAATGCTCCAGTTATGCATCCCAAGTGGTCTCTGTATGCAACCCAAGGGTGCTGGTGGTCCAGGCCACAGTACACCTGGAGCACTGTGCCTTCCCCCTGGAATGAAGAGGAAGTGCTAGTCCTCTTATTTTAAAATGCCAAATCACTACAGAAGTCCTGCACTCAATGATTTATGAACTGGTGGGAAAAACAAAAGCAAGGAGAGGAATCTGTGGCGAAAGCTCCATAAGCATTTAAACAGCTTCCAGTGTACAGCAAATCCTGTAGGTGCAGAGACTGCCAATCCCAGAAACTGCTGGTGCTGCCACAGCTCTGCTGACACACCCCTCCCCACTGCAGTCTCTACTGACCCCTCTCAGCCCCCAGAACAGTGTCATCAGTGCTCCCAGGGAGTGACTGGGCACTGAGCAGTTTCAATCTTTGCTAGTGTTGACTCCATCACGAAGAGCCAAGGGTTCACTCCAGCTCCCCAAGTAACCACAGCACAGCCACAGCCTTCCCTGTGACATCTCCCAGTCTTATACCTGCTCTGCATGAGGAAAAGCACAAGTCCCAAACAGGATCAGTATTTCAGACACTGAAGGCAGAGGGCTACTATTTTCTGTTACTTCCCTACATGGTCAAAGCCTTACATTTTAGTCCAGCAACTTCATAGTCTTCTTCCTCCTCCTCTTCCTCCTCAGCATCTGGTTCATCAGAAGCTTCCTCACCTTCTTCACCTTCATCTTCAGGAGAATCCTCTGCATAGTTCCTAGAGAAAGGCAGGTATACATGTTTGTGGTACAAGAGCCTGGGCATCAGTGGCCCTGGGCCCCCAGTACTGTCTGGGCTGTACAACAAACACAAGGCTCAGCCCAAGGCAGTTGGCTGTATTCCAGAGCATCAAGTTGTAGCTACAGCTCAAGGGCACTTCCCTGGTTAAACATCTGGGCTGAAAATTCCCAACAGCTGGATCTAGGTATTTTTTGGTATTCTAGGCACCATGAGCACAGGGCAGTGGATTTTAAGACTGCGACTGCTATGTAATTACTCCTCCCTGAGAGGATGATCTGCTATTTACCCAGGTCTGCAGGCCAGGCCTAAAGAGCTTCAACAGGGGGTCTTTTTCCTGCTGGAATATTTTCCCTATACTAAAAGGAACAGATTGGTTTCCTTATACTATGGGAAACCGATTGGTGAACAGAACGTCAGGCTTCTCACATTCTGAAGTCAGAAGCCATCCAGACTCTCTGCCCAGCACATTCTGGCTTCTTACCTGTATCTGTTCAATCATTCATAGAATCATAGAATGGTTTGGGTTAGAAGGGCCCTTAAATCCCATCTTGCTTCAGTCCCCCTGCTATGGGCAGGGACACCTTTCACTAGACCAGGCTGCTCCAAGCTCCATCACTTCCAGGGATGGGGCAGTCACAGCTTCTTTGGGCAACCTGTGCCAGGGCCTCACCACCCTCACAGGGAAGAATCTCTTCCCAATATCCAATTAAACCCCACCTTCTGTCAAGGAGAATGTCAAGGAAGCCATTCTCTCCTGTAAATAGTCTCTTTTCACCTTTTTTGTGGGCTACCCTTCAGGTACTGAAAGGCTGCAATTAGGTCACCCCAAAGCTTTCTCTTTTCCAGGCTGAACAATCCCAACTCTCTCAGCCTTCCCTCATTGCAGAGGTGTTCCATCCCTCATATCAACTAGGTGGTCTCCTCTGGACTTGCTCCAACAGGTCGATGTCCTTCCTGTGCTCGGGATCCCTGAGCTGGAGGCAGCACTGCAGGTGGGGTCTCATTCAGACCATTAAAACCCAGCATGCACAGGCAAAAGGGGACACAGGCAAAGCTGCTGTGGGAGTCTAAATACCCTGGAGAAAGAGGATCTTGAGCAATAAAAGGAATAAAACTTCAACAGCACAGTGGGTAAAAGATCTGCCAGGCTGACATTCTTTTCCTACCTCAGCCAGGAAGACAAGAGCAGAAAGCAGGTAACAGGACAGGTGTTCCCCACTTTATGGCTCTGGGCCAGGAGCTGAGCAGCTTGCAGGTGACTCTGCCACATCAAAGTAACTATGAACTCAGGCCAGAACAGCTGCCTTTCAGCCCTGTCATTTCTGTACAGGCCTGAGGAACTCTTAATGGTGTCCAGGGAGTAAGTAATACTTTTAAGGCCATACACCACCTGCATGGTAGTGGCTGGCACACTTCTATTGTGCTGCTGCTCTGCCAGGATCTGTTGGCTGCTTCTGCATCAGGTGCCACGCGACAGCTCCAGCTCACTGACACACAGGGGGATGCAGCAGTCACCACCAGCACAGGACACTCACTGTAAAATGCTCAAGTTCCAGCTTGCAACTCAAAAAAACCAGTCCAACCCCTTGCTGTCAGGAGGCGACTACTCATATCTGCCACATCTCCTCAAATCATGTTCCCTTTGTCACATTATAAGGAGCTCCTGTCTTGCTCAGGTTATCAGGTCCAGAAAACCATGAGAATGGCATTTTGTAGCCTGATTTGTAGCAGCAGAGTAGGGACTGAGCTGCAGCCTGAAGTAATGTCTGCTCCACAAGAACACCCTAGTAACCCAGCCCAGGGACCCACAGAACTGCAGTGCCACCCACTACACGAAGAAACAACCCAACTAGCTGCTCAAAGGAAACAACAATCCTTAGTGCAGCTAATTTTGGTGGGTGTTTTGCATGTTTTAATTTCCAAATCCATGTTATTTATTAAAACTCATGAACTTGTACAACACAGGTGTGCTAAACTTACAACCTGAAAAAATTGCTTTTCTTTTGTTCCATTGCTGCTTTAACTGGGTGATTTCAAATCTTTTAAAGGGGCTTTGCTTAAGGCTGGTTTGGGTCTTGTGAAAACAAGGCCAGGACTGTGCTGTGACAAGGCTAAGGGCAGGAGGGTTACTCACCTGCCTCGTGAGCTGCGCCGGGCTGTCGAAGGCTGGCATGCTGGGCACTGCCATTCCCCATCTGGGATCTCATAGAGTGCTGGCCGCAGGCAGAACAGGTGGAAGGCCTTGTTACACTCGTCACACAGGATCAGCTTGTCATCCTCACCTAGGAAAGTGCAGCTCACTTGTAACAAGGCCACAGCCTCACTCAACCCGAGAGGCAGAAGCTGCTGCAGTGCTGGAGGGCAGGACTAAGCAAGGGGAAGATGCAGAGTCCCCTCTGAGGGCAGCGACCCTTTCTCTGATGGCATTCCTTGGGGATCCTTCCTTCTGTCCTACCACTATAATTATGAACAACAGCACTCAAAAACAAACAAAACCAATGCAAAGTCCCTCGCCCTGCAAAGATTTCATTGGAGGCAAAGACAGAAACCCACCAAAGAGGCTTCACCCAGACAAATATGGGGAAAGAGAAGTTTGCTGCAAATATGCCCCAGAGCTGTAAGCTAAAAATGCAGATATTCTTGTTCTGTGTTCAGTCTGGTTAACCTACATGGTATCTTCTTTCTACTCACGGTAACAAGGGTACACTGCAAATCAGTATGCAGCAGGACTAGTCTCTCTCTGTGCTTTCCACTGATGAAGGGAAACAGGGAGACAGTCCTGAGCCAGCTTTCTTTTACTGAAGTGGAAAAAGAAAGTGCAGAGGGCTTGCCAGCATGTCTTTCTCTAATATCTCAGCTCTTAATCTCTGTGAAACTATCATGTTAGTCTCAGGTGAGACCCCCCCTTTACTTTTGCCTAGAAACTCATCTCAACAGCAGGTAGGATAGTTTTGGCACAGGTTTGGAATACTCGAGGTTCCGCAGTGAAGGCAGATTTTGCACCAGTTCAGCCCTTATTTCTCTGAAGGGGTGGATGGCAAAGCCTTTTGGTAAACAAAAGTTGCCCAGCAGTCCCCTGAGCTCTGCCTGCCCTCATTTCCCACTACAGTTTCAGCAAATATAAAAGTGGTGAGGTAGAATGCACCACCAGGGTCTTTCCTCTAGGCTCCTATCCAACAGGAGAGGTTATGACAGAACAAATACCAGCACCTCGTCTCTGCTGGCACCCCTTCTACTTCCCCCTCCACCTGGAAGACTCTAAAGCCCTTCATTCTACAGTGCACACAGAGAAACTATCCCCTCATCACCTGTTTGGTGACTTCCCCAGCTCATTGAGCAGTTCTGCTCCCACTCTGGCCTCAGAGCAGCAACACCCCACCTCATTTTCCCCATAATAATCTTCCCAATGTCTCCTTGCTTGCTCTTTCTCTAAAGGACAGGATTAACTGACAAGGCTCAGAGACCCAAAGACCATTCCAAAAATGAAACTAGGGAATGGACAGTGGCACAAGTATTCCCAGAAGGATTTGTAGATTACTTTTGTCCAAGTACCCTAAATATCCAGGGGATAGCAGCTTTGCAATACTGTGTACTGGTTACATAAGAATGGTTTACTGGAGTCAGGGTCAAATGTTTCTGAGAGATCAATGCTGCTGATTGCAAATCCTGACATTCAGAACTTAAAATACAGCCACAGTCAGTGACGGACTACAAGGACACACTGCCTAAGCAGAGCAGACACGTGACAGCATCCAGCTGTTGCACACGCAGGAATTCCGTGGGGCAGGAATGCGTACCTTTCTTGCGACACACTTTGCATCTGGCATTCTCTGCTGACATATCCCACTTGATACAGGCATCCAGCATCCCCAGAAGTACATGCATACGGGAAAAGGTCTGGGCTTCACGAATTGCCATCTTCCACTTCTCCATGGCTGAAGCAACCTGCAGACAGACCTAACAGCTTACAATGATGCACAGACAACAGCTCACTTCAGTGTAAAGATGTTTTTATATCCCTTAGCTGGGGCCCTTCTTAACCAAAGCTCAACTCTGATATTTCTTTCCTTCTGTGTCACCTCAGCAGTCCTGGTTGGGGTTTATCCATATCCAGTCTCCCTGGATCAGACAGCTTGTTTGTAACAGTTGTTGTAACAGTAACCGTTTTGCATTTCACAGTCAGGCTGAATCAACCCACGTGAACTCCACTAAATTCTTGCTCTGACGGTCTAACACAAATAATCAGCAGGATAAGAAAATAAAAGGCAGAAATCTAGCACTGTAAAATGTGGGATGAAAATTAGGGAACAGCTGGCAATCACAGTGGAAGGAGGATTGAAGTGGCCTGTGCTGCCCTCCAGTGGGTACCACAGAGGCACCTGGACTTCACCAACACCCTCGTGGTCCCCGAGCCGCGCAGGTGACAGAGGGGACCCTGTGCCACCAGCTACAATCACACTGCACAGGCATTTGGACCCTTCAAATATGAAACCAGCCGCTTCCCTGAGACAGGATGGCCTCGGTTCATCTGAAATCCCAGAAACTGGGAATGAGGATGACAGCATCAAAGCTGAGCTTTGCACCAGGGCAGCTGCCAGGGTCTGCACAGAGCAAGGCCAGTGGGAAACCACACACCCAGCTCAGGAGGTTTGGATATACCATTTTGATAAATCGGAAATGCAGCAGGACAGAAGTTATCTAGAGCCATGTCCCACTCCAATGGTAATCCTGCGCTCTACAACAATGAGGTGATGGCCCAGACATGACAGGGACATAATAGGACTCAAGTTAATGTTCTCCTACTCCAGGAGAATGAAAAAACAGTGAAGTGTCAGAGGGGAAAATCTAAACTCTGCAGCTGACAGCAATTTGGGAGCCAAACAAAACCCAGGAGTTTTGCAGAGTTGCACATTCTCCTCTGACTGAATTTGAGGAAGCACAGCATATATTAGATGCTTGAAAAAACACACAAACTGTTCTGAAATGCCAACATCCCTGCTGTTGTTGCTGGTGTGGATCCTGGACACAAACGGAAAGCTGCCCAGCCCACTGTGGAGGTTACACAGTTCTGTGCTATTTCTTTGCAGAACATTGTTGAGGTGCTCCGCATACTGTGTAATTGATTTTCCAAGGAACTGTTCCATGGGTTTTGCTGTTAACATACTGGGTAACTGCTGGGCCAAGATAAATCTGCAAAAGCTGTTGGCAAGTTTTGCTGATATATTTCTCCCCAAGTCTGTGGAATTGAACAGATTTCTAGCCTTGCTTCCCAAACATCAGGAGACTGTGGCATTTGAGCAGCACCAGTACCAAGGGAGTTCCAGCTGCCAACAAGGCAAAATGGGAGACTGGAAGAAGTTACTTAAACCCCCACCTGACTGGACAGGCGCAATCTAGCAGGGAAAACAAAACAAAAAGCAACCCCCAAAATAAAGAAGAAGTCCTCAATCACATGTAAACCTCAGAGTGACAGAAAACACCTTCTTTGGTAAAGGTGGACAAGCCTCCGGATAGAAAGGCTGTCGTGGCATCCTGAGCTGAAATCCCTTGGAACAGCTGAAACTGGAATTGCTTGGTTGTGAAGCCACTCTTTGAGGGATTGTGCAGGTGCAGACTGACTCTGCCCTTACATACACTGCTGAACTCAGGTCACAGGGGCGATAACCTACCTGTAACCCACCCATGTTCCTCACTCCACTCAGGCTGTTGTGATGCAATGTCATGCTGCAAAGAGGTCACGTATTGCCTGTCCTGTTCTGGGACACTCCAGCATGCTACTGCCACTGGAAATGGGAATGTTGGCATCAACAGAGGCACCAGTCTCATTTTCAGGAGCAGCCACAAGCCAGGTCTCACTGCAATCCTTTGCCACTCAGCAGCGTGAGCTCCAGCAATGCAGCTGAGCCAGCAGGAACCCTTAGTACAGACAATTATGTCAGCAAATGGGTGCCTGTTAAGCCATAACTTGTTTCTCACAGGGAAAATGAGAAATACCCATACCACAGGGCTGCAATTCTTCCTCTATAGTCTGGAAGTACATTGAGTTTGTTTTTCCAGTGCGGCTATGCTGTATTTTACCTGCTATGTGCTCTCAGTGCAGTTCTGGCTCAAAAGGTTTCATAATTCTTGGCCTATGCAAGAGATTTTTCTTCAGAACAGTCTGCCTGGCAGGCAGGGATTTTCATCAGATAACTGTATCTAAGAACTAGGCTGTCCTTTCAAGGTCATCTGTAAAGGTTTTCTGCTCTGGCAAAAAGAAAGTTTATTCCAGATAAACTGAGGAAAAAAAATTACCAAACCAAACAAAACAACGAAAAATCAACCCCAAAAAAGTTGAACATTGCTTGTGCCACCACAAAGGTCTAGAAAAGTCTGAATAAGATAAAGTAAGCACTGCACTGCATAAATAAATGCTCCAGAGAGATTGGCATGACACTAAAGCCAGTGCTCAGGGGAGGGAGATCTGCACAATCACACACTGTAACTGGGTTGGAGTAAATCTGATGCTACCCTGAGTGTGTCCTACAGGGACAGCCCTCATAGTTACAGCTGTAAGGCAGATAGGAATAAGGCACAATACAGTGCTGCTGTAGAAACAGGAAATGTGCTGATCCAGGCCCTTTCTGCCTCAGACCCCACAGATTTTTACAGCACTCCATTCTGCTGAGAGCTTTCAGGATACAGCATCCTCCCATTGCCCTTGCACTTAGGATGGAAGATTCAAAGTTAGCAAAGTTTAAATACTTCAGGACAACTGAGCAATGTGAAAATTTCTAGTGCCTATCCAAATTATCCTGCTAACACAGTAATGGCACAGCCTAGCAAAGACCTGATGTTCAAACAAGGGTTCAGCATATACTGACAGAAGCTTTAAAAAAAACTGCACAGATCCTCACAAAAAAAATTACCCACAACATCAGTCATAGAATCCCAGAATGGTTTGTGTTGGAAGGGACTTCAAAGATCATCTTGTTCCAACCCTCTGCCATAGGCAAGGACACCTACCACTAGACCAGGTTGCTCCAAGCCCTGTCCAACCTGGCCTGGAACACTTTCAGGGATCCAGAGGCAGCCACAGCTTCTCTGGGCAACCTGTACCAGGGCCTCACCAGTCTTACAGAGAAGAATTTCTTCCCAATATCCACTCTAACCCCACTCTCTATCAGTGTGAAGTCATTCCCCCTTGTTCTGTCACTACATGCTCCTGTAAATTAGTCTCTCTCCACCTTTCTCGCCTGCTCCCTTCAGGTAAACACCAATATTTTTCTTTTTTAAGCTGGGACTTTCAAGTACTTCTGCTGATCCAATTCTGATATTGTCGCTTCTGCTGAAGTCAGTGATCAGTCAGGGCAGAGCTGAGGGCAGCGGGGAAACTCCTGTCATGAGGCATTAACACCCTGTTCAACTTAGTGCATAGAAACTACCCCTAAACACAAGTACCTCTGTTAGGGTGAAACACTGGTGCAGCAGAACTGCCTGCAGTACCCTTCCCAATCCTCTGCAGCTCTTCTCCATCCCTCTGATTAGGAGGGATATGTATTTAGACCCACAATACCACTTTTCTCCTGGAGGCACACACAGCTTGTTTGCCCAGACATCTCCCCAAGTGCCTCCACACATGCAACAACTAGTATCTCCCTCTGCCTAATGTGGTATTTACCTGAATCTT
This sequence comes from Platysteira castanea, assembly GCA_013397175.1. Taxonomy (NCBI): domain Eukaryota; kingdom Metazoa; phylum Chordata; class Aves; order Passeriformes; genus Platysteira; species Platysteira castanea. Next base: position 134,320 of record VYXC01012395.1, read on the forward strand.
ACTCCCTTGCAGTCATCAGAACCTCAACATGTCTCTCCTTCTCTTCGTGGACCAAAGCACCATCAGTACTCTCTGACAGATACAACTCTCGTTAAGTTCTGTGAAAATGCTCCATAATGTACTTTAAGAGGAACTGTATGGAGGGAACTCGACCCATTTCCTATTCACAGAGAGAAAATTAAGTAACTCCTCACTACGATTTTTATTTTCCCCATACATTTACTCCTCAAAATAAACAGGGTACACCTGGCCCCATAAACACCAAAGCCACTCAACTACAAATCTGAAATGGGAGGAAGCTGCTAAAGATTTAGTACCCCATGAAATGTAGTGCTACTGCTCGAAGAGTTCTACTGCAAGACGAAAACAGAGCCCTGAGGTGAACAATACCTTGGCTTCTTCTGCCATTTTCTTGTCTTCATCTATCTCCTCAGCCTTGGTAATGTAATCCTCTCCTTGGTGTTTCCTTCTCTTCTGCTTGGGGGCCATGAAACCTTGCAGAAACTTCTTAACAACACCAGCCTGGAGCGCAATCACACACTCTCCAAAATCCTTTAGGCTCTCCAGTGAGTACACCTGTTGGGAAGAGCATACAACCCTGTAACAGCTGGATATTACTCTCCCTGCTGCTTGAAGTGGGTCTGCAAATGGACACTTGTGGTACCTAATGCAGTGTGCTTACCTGCCACACTTGGTTATGGAATCAGCCTATCGCTGCTGTCTCAATAAGACATGCTGGCTTTGATATAGAAGATAATAGATCATGCTTCTTTGATACAGAAGCTGTGGAGTTCTGTGGATACAGATTTGCAGCTTGCAAGAACTTTTCTTGCTTCCTTTCTATCCCGTGGGAGATTCCTCTCTCTCACAGATGTTATCTGTACAGTTTTTGTAAACTATGGACACCTGCTAATTGTTTATATTACTAGTAGAGAAATATTTTGAATATAGTTGACCAATCATCCCTCTGGGGTGGTTAAGGAATTAACCAATTAAACCATGAGAAACTTATCCTATAAAAGAGCTGTAAATAATTAAATAAAAGAGAATCCTGCTGCATCTCCCTGCCTGCTGCCTCACTCTCTCTCCGCTCTGGGACATGTGATAAGCGAACTACAGAGTTCTGCGCCGTAAAGAAGTCTGTCATGAGAATATGGAAACAGGAAAATTGAACCGGATACTCAGCTCCAACATTATGACCCACCTACACCTCAAGCCATCAGCTGTGTAATCTTGAAATAATTGTTTAAAGGACAAATGAGAAAACTGATTTCTTGCTCCTCTTGTCTGAGGAGAACAAAAGACTGAAGACCTTCCACAAAAAGTATCAGCTCACATTTGTCCTGTTCAGTACTTTGCCTGTTTACTCACTTTTGCTTCATATTCTGCTGTCACATCAACATATCCCAGACCTCCCTTCTGCAGCCGTGTTGCAACCTCAATCAGATCACTCCGGAGATAGTTCAGCAGCTCCTGGTTGCCATCACAAGATTTGAGGCCCAAGTTCTGTTTCCGAGCCAAATGGATGGAATGTGTGATGTCCTGATACCTGGAAAATCAAACCCAACCTTTGAGTACAGGCAGAGAGCACTACCCTGGGAGCTGGGCAGGCTCTGGGACAATGGTCTCCATTGCCAGCTATGAGCTCCACCAGTGCAGAACGTTCTTTGAAAGACACATGAAAGCATGTGGCAGTTCTGGCTCAGAGCAACCAGCACCGCCTTTGTTCCTGGTTTCAAGGAGCAATTTAAGGACTGATAGAACCTCCTCACTGTTCAGAGTGTTATTTATCAAGAAACTGCCCAAGAAAACCAGCTATTACTCAACCTCAGTGTCCTCCCCCGTCTTCGGCACACAAGCAATCAAAGCCCAGCCTGGGATACTGCCCCAGGAATGGCAAGGATTGCTGTGCTGAGGACATGCTCTGACTTGAAGAAGGCACACATAAGGAAAACAAAGAGCAGGCTCACTTTTTCTCCAAGCGTTCCTTGAGCTGGCTCTCCCTTACTCCTTGGGGGTGCAGGCAATCCAGCAGCTCATCCAAATCTTTCTGACTGTCACAGAGAAACCTGAAAGACAGAAAAATGCACCAAGATCACCTAAGGTATCTCCGTGACAATACAATCTCTTCTTCTAAATACCTCCCAAGCATCAGTAGGCAGGGATAAGAGGTAACCTATATCCTGACCCCATGGAGCAAGATGAAACACTTCCAGGAATGCTGGTAGAAGAATTCTGACTCAGGTTGGTCTCGTTTCAAGGTCCCCAAATGTAGCCAATTCCAGGGTAAGAAAAACAGAATCAAAATAAACACAGAACTACTGGTTTATAGATGTATTTTCCCTATTAAGTTTATTAAAATGTTGGCATTTGAATTTAGTCGTCTAACCCAGTGATTCCATTCACTACTCTGCAGTTCGTTCAAGTGATCTGAATGTCGTGTTAGATGTACTAGAAAAGACTAACACACTACACACTGACAGCACAGCAATTTAATCATATTTTCTTTCATTAACCTGAAGTCCCCAGATTAAAAAGGGGATGTCCTGGCTGATCCCACAGCTGCTGCTGCTGGAGCTGTGTGCCTGTGCAGGCTCTGTCTCTGCAAGTGCACAAGTCCTCCTTTCTAAATTTGCCCAAACTTGAAAGCTCAAGTGCAGAATTTGAACACCATATTTGTTAACTTGAAACCTTCCTGCTCAGGAATTCTTGAGGACAGCGATGGCCATCAGCAGTTAGCCCAATCTAAAAGGGGAATACTTTTGCAGAGTTCTCTAAATCAGGTATTCTCTCTGCAGTTCCGGAGTACAATCACATTTGCATGCTGGGTTGTACATTTAAATGAGTTTTAAGACAGCCTGAAATACTGCGCTTTCCTTCTTTTCTTTCCAACTCTAGTCCAGGAAGCCATGGAGCCTCCTCACCTGACGGGATGGGGATTTAACCTGAGCTTCAGAAGTCGTTTACAGAAAATATGACTAATTCCCTATCTTCTATAAGAGGATTGCTCGTTACAAGAGGGAAGACAGGAGATAGGAGAATCAACCTTATATGGAAACAACTGCAAAGGACCACTCTGTGATTCTTACCAGAAGATTCCAGATCTAATCTTTCTTCTTGGGCACAAGCTCAGATGAGCCAAGCAACAACTAGAGAAAGATACTGTTTTGGCTCCTCTTGGAATACCAGTCTCCACAATGCTTATTTTTCTAGCAGAACTTAAATACCATATCTGAAAATATTTTATAATTCTAGTATGGTCTTACTAGGACAATGGCCTCATAATTTGCATTTAGCTAGGAAGTTCATTATTCTAATAAAACATAGGATTGATTGCTCAACAATGGAGAGAAAATGTTTTTTTAGCCAGTCACCTGCTTCAGTACATCTGACCCTGTGGAGCATCCTCACTCTGCACCCTGAGATCAAAACAGTTGGGCACCACTATGCTCTGCACCCCTCCCTGTGGAACAGGACAGAGCAGCTTCAGATATCCTTCACCCACTAGAATCTGTCACCACCTGGGAATGGCATAAATCACACTCCAAACCATCTGCCCTACAGATACCCAGCACAGGAGTATTTCCCAGACACCTTGAGATGGTTCCCCAGGTTGTGATGAAACAACATCAGACACTGCTGGGGATACACCATGGAATCCAGCTAGAAAAATATCCAAGATGACCATGCCTGAGCCTTCTCTGATTTCTCCCATGGAGATAAATCAAAGGGGGAACTCATTGCACTGTTTTGTCACACTGTAGAAAGGAAAGGGCACTGGAAACAGTCGTCACGTAGCATTTGTACTCTCCTGTATTTTGGGGGAAGACAACACAGGCTGCTGGGCAGCTGTAAAAAGCAGCTCCCACTCTTTGAAGAAAGCCAGAGTTAAGCCCTGGCACAACTTTGCTCCTGCTGAAAAGGACATGGGACAGGGAAGGAAGAACATCTGCAACAGGTACTTAAGTCTTCCCAATTCACCCTGAGAGTATGGACTGGGATTTCTGGGAGAGGGAACTGATCTACTTAAGCCTGAACTCAAGCCTGAACCTACGCCTGACCTGGAAAATACAAACATATCAGAGACACTGTGTTAGTTTGATTAGTGACTCCTTGCTGCTCTGTGTGGCCACAGCTCCTGCTTTTCAAACCAGCTCCAGGCACTCCCTACCTGCAGGAACTACCTGCACCTCCAACTGGAGCTCAAACACCTCCAGCCTGAGAGCATGGACATGGTAAGACAGGGCTGGCATTTTAAACGGAGAAGGCAAAAGCGAGTCTTACAGAGAGGGATGGTTAAGACAGATAGTTGGTGCCCTTCATGTGGCCTGACACTGCTAAATCACACACTCCAGAGGGATGGGAAAGATCCCTTTGGGAAAGTCAAGACCAGATAGGGGTCTTCAAACTGATCTAACAAGGGGGAAATCCTGACTGGTGTAAGGGCTTCCTGCATTCCTACAGAACAGCCTAGACTCTCTCCTGATATTTCTGGCAGCACAAGCCAACAGACTGGTCAGCAACCAGAACAGACGGGACAAACGGCACAAGCATCAAGCCGAAAGGAGCTCACAGTATCCACTCAGGCTGAATACTCCTACCTTTCTCAGGCTACAGGCTGCAAAGGACAGAGAAAGGTCTAAAACCTGGACTAAGGAACGATGAAATTAAGAGGACAACATCTAGAGGAGCCCAGGACCAGTACCTGCTCTGGAGGGTTGGTGGAAACAGGGGAACTCCATCTGTAGAGTATAGGCGTGAGAATGGAGTCTGTCAGCACCCACTCATGGTTAACTCAAATTGTCTGCTGAGGGGACCCGCCATACCATGCTGAATTCCTAATAGATGAAGAACAATGGGAGTTACTCTGCAGAGATGCCACTGTGTCCAAAATTCAACTCCTTTCTGACCAGGATGAGCAAGAAGTCTCCCACATACTAATACCCTGCCAAGGCTGTGATTCCCTCATGGTTCTTGCAGGAAAGACCAGGAAATACACAGTGCACAAGCACTATGGTATGGACAGAGACTTCTTTGGAGCCCATGTGCGCAGAACAAGGAGATTTTTAATAAGATCAACATCTGTGCAAGTGGAGCACAAGGTCAAGAGAGGGAGTGGCCCATCTGTCTGGAGAAGACAGAAGTAACCACGTGTTTACGATTCTGCACTTTTAGGACAGAACACTGGACCCTCTTCTTTTTGGGGACAAAGTACTGAAAACAGAACCACTTCCAAGAGATATTGTTTGTGTAACTCTTGATAGAAGTATAAATCTATTTCTCCCTTTATCAGTGCTCTACCAGCTCCCATCCTCAAGGGAAAAAAAGGGCAGGACTGTGAAATACAACTATTCAGAGTTAATTTGGTGTTTAACTGCAAAGTCTCATCACTCTAAAATACAAAAGAGTAAAGTTAAAGATGCTCTATGTGCACTGTGAGGCTACACAAACCCACATCCCACATGGAAAAGAGACTAACAGCAGAACTTAAAGCAGAACACAAGAAATGAAACTTCCTATGCACATGCTAAAATTATCAGTTATAGCTGGACAAGTCCTTGTATCCAAACAGGACACATAGATATTCAAGGACTTCAGTGTGGGCTCAGGGCTCCTCAGGGTGTCCAAGGACGATGTGCAAAAAGCAGCCAAGGAGGAGACTCTTCCATAACAATTATGCTTAGAGCAGTCCTTGAGACCAATGGCAATGGCCCCAAAGAAAAATACAGGAATAGGAATATGGATTTCCTCAGAGGGAAGTTCTAGTTCCTGGCTATCCTCTGAAATAACAGGTCCCACCCTGTCACTTGGCTTTCTGTGGAAGCTTACATGTTAAGTGGTGGCAGCCATCAGACAGGTACTTAGCAAACAGACTCTAAGCAGTTCCAGATCTTTAAGGAAAAGCCTTTCAGCTGAGCGATCTTATTGCTTAGCTGCAGGCATGGCTTTGGGTGCTCTGTCAGTCAGGGAGAGGCAGCCAGCACAGCACTCAATTAAAGGGGGTTATGTGTCTTTTGAGAAGCTGCCTCTGTGCCCCAGCTCAAGGCCCATGCCTGGCTCAGATCTTCCACCTGCACTGCTGCCCCTGCCTGGCAGAACACTGCACACAGGCATAAGACCCTTGTGAAAAAACAGCAAGTGCGGTGACTGTCAGCACTTCAAAGTCCTTCCTAGCAGGGATGAGGAAGGACAGAATTTAAGGACACTGTGGCAAAACAGCCAGGCCAAAAAAAAACCCCACCCAGCTCAGTGTCTGCTGTCGGAGTGGCCAAAAGGCAGAGCAGGTATGCAGTGACAGTTCTTCAACCTACCCCTCCACACTGCAGCATCTGCTGGTTTGAGGACTCCTCTGTGTGCCAGGACAATTACCTTTGCAATTCCTACTCTTCAGTGAACTCCTCTCTCAGCAATTTGTCCACTAGTGCTTTGAACACGTGCAATGCACAGATCCGCAGCAGCTGGTAGCAGCCAGTTGTGCACCTCAGCTGCAGCACCTTCTATTTCAAAACAGCCATTTGCCAGTTTTATTTCCTGATCCCTCTTTTCTCTATCAAAGAAAACCTCTTTAGGAGACTTCCCCAGTTTCCTCTAGCATTACCCTCCATCTCCCTGCTGAACATAGAAGTTTAGAGTATTTCTGTAATTTAGTATTTCTTAGCCAACTATTCTCTCATGCAAAGAGCTTCCCTCTTCTCGTAAGGCAGACCCTGTAACAATAGATTTTGTGAAGCAGGACTGTTCCCCCATGGGGAAAAGAAAATTGTTTTGCCCTTAGTCTGTACTTCACTTTATCATTCCTTTTATTTCTTTCACTTAGACTCACCACAGGTTTTAAGTAGGCTTTCTTACTTTTAACAGCTTCCTTATCCTGATATGAACCATACTCAGAATGTTTTGCTGTTTCTGCTACAGTTTTGTTTCCAAGTTCCTCAACTTTTTTTTTTTCCCAAAGGTAAGAGGCAGTGCTTGCTCTGACTATTTTAGTATGGAAACTCTAAGGCAAACCTCTCTGAAAGTGTTTTGGGCTTCTGGCTGCCACTTTAAGCTTTTTTTTTAAAGCAGCTTCTTAATTCTTTTTATTTTTTTCTTTTATAAAAGAAGAATACCATCCATTATGGTCACTCCATACAAAGCAGCTCTTAGTGACAGAATATAATTCAGCACTGAGTGTGTCCAGGACCTGGTTCCAAGAGCTGCTCCTCCCAGGCTGTGACTGGTTACGCCATACAGCACTCCTGCTACTTTTCACCACACTGATCTTCCTCAGAATGTTGCTGGGAGTTGCCAACCTGACTGAGCAGATCAAATACTGTGCTTTTTAAAGTTCAGCCTGAAGTCACAAGTTGAAGGAATTCTGTGTTAATTAATTCATCCAACTTGGCTCTATGCTGCCCTCAGCATTAGCAATGTGCGCTCAAAATTTAAGCTACTGTCTTCCTTACGGAATTGGTCCTTCTACTGGAACACTCCTTGCCATCTCTGCTCAGTGAAGATCAGGTGTTAGAGAAGGCAGTTAGGAAGAGCAGAGGACTTCCCTGTGGATTACGCTGTCCCTGTGGATCACACTTCCTGTGCAGCACCCATTCCCTAGGAAAGTCCAATTGCCTGAATTTTGGCCATGTGGCAAGATGTGCAAAGGAGGATGGGGCAGTGAAGGAAAGCACAGGAACTCTGCGATCTCCTATGACCTGCTGCCGTGACAGAGAAGTGGCAGAGCAATACCAAGAGTCAGCACTCAATGCTGATGGTTCAGATAAATCAAGACACTCATAATTTCAGCTTCTTTTACAGTTCTTGGTGGGGGAGCAGGTACATGTTTAGTAAAGTAGTTCTGACTGGCAACTATTCTTTGGAGGTGAGTTCAACTCTATTTATCAAAGACCAAGCAACCCCACTCTGTATGTCAGCAGTGGAACTCTGTGGGATGGACACTGCTAAGAGGGAGCACACACTTTGTGACAGTTATCCTCAGGGTTATCTAAAAAATACACAGTCCTCCACAGCAGTTAACAGGTAAAGCTTAGCCAGGGTTTTCTAGCATGTGGACACTGCTGAGCATTCCTTACCACACAGAGCAACATTCAATACAAGAGAATTTCTTTAAGGACACTGGTAGGGCCAATTACTGGAGCAAGTTACAATCAAACATGCTCAAAGGTAGATTTGATTCACTTAGAAGACAATGCTTGGCATTGGGAAGCATTAAAGGGATAACTGGTTGTCAACATGGCAGAATAAAATATTTAAAAAGCAATACATAAAAGAAGCATTTTAACAGCTTAATTTATACTGGCTTTGTATGATTGATTAGGTTGAATGATGGTTCCACTGGCTCTTGGACTGGCTGCCCTGTTAGCACGGCAGTAATAGTATCAGCAACAGAGGCCTGGGGAGCTGCTGAACCAACCCAACTGCTCAGCACTGAAAGAGAAACAGGTTTGTAGGAGGGTTTAGCAAAAGAAATCTGCCCTTCACCTCTACATTTTGAGTATTTTGCAGTCATGAAAGTGTGTGTTACCATAAGTTCTGGCCCTGCTTGGGAGTGGTGGTCTCAGCAGGCAGGTCTGTGGTGGGCATGGAGCGGGGCAGCCTGTTCCCTCGGCCGTCACTGCCTGTGCTCTTCCGCTTTTCTGCAAAAGAAAAGCACGGGGTCAGGTAGATTCCTGAGCAGCATTCCTACTATTCCAAATATGTAAAACTAGTTTCAATTTTTAGCTGTATACTGACAAAGCACCTTGAGAACCAAAGGAGGTGTAAGTAGCATGAGGTTTTAATTCTGAGCATCTCAGACAACACTCTGACATGAATTTAAACCTCTGCTCATTTAGGCCTTTGATTGTTAAGTTTCCAAAGGAACACACTGACATCCTGCCCATTGTCTGGGGCAGCGGCTGAGAGATGAAAACAGATGGAAGCAAGGAGTTGTACAGGAACATAGCTGCTCAGTATTTGAGAGAGTTCATGTAAGAAAATACACCCATGGAGGAGCTTGGAATGATGTACTTCCAACTCAATCAGTCACCAAGACACAGGTGGCTGTACAGTTACACCTGGATGAAGGATCTCACTGTAGATTTTCCCTGTTCCGTTCCTCTACAGGTGTCTAGTCTGTCCCTCGTCTAAGACAATCCTAGCAGGCAACGGCTTGGATCTAACTCCATAAGCTCTCCCATGCAGGACTGTTGCAGATGGACTCAGTGACAGAATGTGATGTTCGAAAAGCAAGAAATGATCACAACTGAAACTCAGATGAGTCAGATTATTGCAGGGTCTTCTGTCCCAAGAACTACTTCCACACAGAACTGTTAAGGTTCCCTCTGTACAGATGGATTTTTGTGCATGTCCAAGCTTGCAAGGCTCCAGGACCCAGGCTCCAAGTCAGCCAGGTAAAATCACAGAGGAAGCACTAGAAGTTCAGCAAGTCCCTTTCACCTCACCTGCACGTTCAGCAAAGGTGAAGAGCAGGCTGAGAGGAAGTGCAAGAGGGATGTTTGCCAAAACAACCTCAATCAGCAAAGCGGTGCGTATCTAACAGACTGCCCTGCTTGTTACTACTCCACAGGCTGATCTGGGAGTCCTGGCACCTGTGGAATATCAGCACTGTGATGGACATCCTCACTCTGCAGGACAACTGGCTAATTGTGCAAGGGTCTGGCATGCTGCAACTCCGCAGGGTCAGGGTGAACCAGAGGAGTGATATTAACTGACATCAACCTTGCTACTTGTAGGAGAGACTGTACCCCATGGTCTTTAGGTGGGACACTGCAGGCAAGTCTCCAGACCTGCAGCAGCAGAAGGGAAGTATCACCAGCACCTCATGTTTGCAGGCTTCTAGAGTTAAAAGGAGGCTTAAATCAGAATATCCCCATGAAAACACTCGGACTAGACAGTTCTTTCACACTTATGACTCCATTTGAACAATAAGATGGAGCAGAGGAAATACCCTCAAGAGACCATACCTCCAGGGCTGTAGTCCTTCTTCAAATCTTCCTTTTTCTGGTGGGGAAGGGTAAATCTGTAGTCTATACTGTCATGTACCCAGCCTTTCTCAATAAACAAGCCAGGAACCTCATCTGAAAACAGCCAGTACCTGTAAGAAATGTGTGTTAATAGGTACTTGTCTCCTTTTCTGGCTAGTTACTTACACACACACACTTCTATTTGCATTGAGGGGAGAAACTTCTGTGTGGTCAACTCACTAAAAGCTGAATGCATGCATATCTTTATATTAGCACAGCTGAGAAACAGGGAAAGCTTTGCTTAGAATCCATTCCAAGAGCATTCCTGTGCAACAAACATGGGGAAAAAAAGAAAAAGATGGTAACGAGGTTCCTGAGCACCCAGTGCCAGCACCTGGACCTCCACGAGAAGGCCTCAAAGTTGGGCATGTAACCAGACACTATACTCCATATACACGAATACTTTCCCCTTCTCTCACCTCCACAATTCCATACACTCTCCCTGTCAACCCCTTCCTGGGGGATCACATCTGACATAGAGCCTCTCTCAGGGCAGAGATGAAAGCTCACGGTCATTTCCTTTCCCACCTGTTATGATTCCTATCAGTGCCAATTGGGGTCCTGCGCATCACCAGCTTGGCTTTGGCAATTCCATCCTGGAAAGTTTTCTCAGCAGCAGCTTTATGCCTCCGAATTCTTTCTTCCTCTGCTTCTTTCTCCATCCTCACTGTTGGAATCAGCACAGAGTAGCATTAGCTTTCCTTTACTGCATCCAGACATCAATATTGTCTTTTATTTTACTAGATCATGGGAGTAAAAAAATAGTTTTACTGGGGATTTTAGTTAACATTCTTTACAACCTTACACTCTTCAGTTCACTTTCTGCCCACCGTTCTAAAAAAACCCCATAATATCAAGAATGAACAAGTCAAGGTGTAAGGATGAACAGGGCTGAAGAAAATCTGGATAAAAACCATCATATCACAAAACCATGGAATTGTTTGGGTTGGAAGAGATCTTAAAGATCATCTTGTTCCAACCTCTGCCACAGTCAGGGACACCTTCCACTAGATCAGGCTGCTCCAAGCTGTGTCCAATCTGGCCTTGGACACTTCCAGGGATGGGGCAGTCATACCTTCTCTGCGCAACCTGTGCCAGGCCAGGTTGGACAGGACTTGGAGCAACCCGGTCTAGTGGAAGGTGTCCTTGCCCATGAAGTGGGAGTGGAACACAATGAACTTTAAGGTCCCTTCCAACCCAAACCATTTTGTGATTCTTGGTCTCCCCGAACAGATACTCCCACATTCCAGCTAAGGTGCAAAAGCCAGGCTTCATGAGTGATGCTCATCCCTCACTAATTTCAGAAGGGAAATAACAACCTATATGAGCTACACTGTCCACTTCTGTCTGCCCAGTACCCACATTTACAACCAATAAAACCCCTAAAATGTAATTCTGAAGTGTTCCCTCTTTACATCCATACTCTTCAAACAGCACTACTTACACAGAGACAAAGTCTGGTGTTGCAACTCGAGCTTTTAGAGAGGTTTGAGTGGACAGCTTATATTTACACAGCTCCATAACTAATTCTTTAAAGCAAGAAACAATAAACTGAGATTTATTACCCAAATCCTGATCTGGGAGAAGGGCTGCTGGCAACAACCTGACCACGGGCACAGCGGCAGAGCCAGCAGCAGGAGTAGGAACTGCTTTTAGGCAGGAAGTATCTCCTCTGTACCCAAGAACTAGATGATGTTTGGACATATGACAAATTTTTGGTTGTTTTCTGTTCCCAGAACAGATACTGTGTTGTCCAACCTCTGTGGGCCTGCCATAGTTTGAAAGGTACTGAACAGAAGACACCCACAGATAAAAAACTAGAAGCAGGTATTCTTTTTTCTTAAATTTACAAATCTTAAGCTGCCGTAGGAACCGCAGCAGCTGAATTATAAATCTCCAGTGACCAAATCCCTTAAAACCAGACAATGCTTCTGAAAACAGGTTGTCATTTTTGCCATGAAGTTATTCCACAACACACAAACACTCTACTCACTAAGTAATTTTTCTTACCTCTCATTTGTATTTCTTGTTGCTCCCTCTCTTTCTTGGCTTGGATGGCAAGGAGGCGCCTGCTCTTCACAGCACTGATCATATCATCGGCTTCCATTTCCACCCGATGCTCTATTTTCATCATCTCGTGCTTTTTCTTTTCACTTCTTCCCATCATATGCTCTTCTTTCCCATTCTCCTTGTTCTTGGCCACCATTTCTTTTCGCTTCTGTTTCTCTGCCCTCTTCTTGTCATTCTCCTCCTTCAGGACAGCCAGGCGCTCTTTCCACAGCTCAGCTGAGGCCTGCTGCTTGGCCTCTACATGGTCCTGCACTGAATACGTCATTAGGATCCGGTGACACAGTGCTCCAAGGATCTGCAATTTCTCTTCAGGAGTCAGCTCAAAGAACTCTGATGTCTCCAGTTTCTCCAAAAACTCATCCTGTACCTCATTATCCTCAAAAGCTGCTGAATCCTTACTTTCATCTACATTATCCGAGACCTCACTTTCCTCTTGCACATCTGACTTGCGCAGGCACAGGCGAACCAACTCAGAAGCGGAATGCAGAGTAAGTGGGATTTCAGAAAGTTTCATTCCCAGCTCAGCATAATCCTCAGCGATTTCATCCTGCAGCAGGGTCTGCAAGAGAATGACCAGTACTCTGTTCAAGTACAGGAAGCCTCCCTTTTCTGCACAAAGGGCTTCCATCAGGGACACTGCTGTGATGGGATACTGAGCATCTGGCATCAATAACCCTGAGTAACAGCTCAGGAACTCCACCACCATGGCGACATCCCCAAAAAGTGTGTTAGGAAGTCCCTCTGGAGTATCAACCAGTTTAAAAGTAGGCAATGTCTTCCCTTTCAGATCTTGGTCCTCAAATCTCCTCTGTTTTTCCAGTTTTTCCTTCATCTCCTTCTCCTTCCGCTCCTTTGCTCTTTCCTTCAGTTTCTCCTTCAGTTTTTCCCTTTTCTTCTTCATGTACTCCTTCCGCTGTTCCTCAGTCATGGTGGCCCATCTCTTCCTGTGCTCCAGGAGCTCGTAGCGTTTCTGTACCAACCCCCGCAAATCCTCGGGGAGACGGGCACGGTCCTCATTGGAGAGCAGCCGAGCTGTTTTGGAGATGATGCAGGAAAGAGCACTTTTTTTGTCTTCCCGGTCTTTGTTTTCTTTGTAATAGGCAATGAGATGGAGCGCTGCAGGAGGCAGGTGTTTCTGGGGTTTCCTGGAAGACCCAGGGGTGCCTCCGGAACTCCTGGGAGCCCTGGACACCTTAGTAGTACCTTTAGCCATGTCCAGCAGTGTCATTTGTTTCATTTTCATCTTTGGGGTCTTCAAGCCTTTCCTGGGAGACTTCGCCTTCCCCGATGACTTCTGCCCATTCAGAACCCTTTTGCCTCTTTGCTTTTTGTCCAAGGATTTGTTGTTGCCCTTTCCTAGTCGGCTCCTCTTTGGAATGTGAAAGTTAGAACCAAGTTTAGCAGGTGAGACAATTTTCATCACCTCTTCCAGCTCCTCTTTAGGACATTTTGAGCTCTTAGAGTTTTTCACCTTCAGCGGAGAGCCAATTATAGATTTTTCCAAATGCACATGGCACCACAGAGTTGGACTCAGCGGCTGTCCCAGGGATGGTCCATCCACTTTGGATTTCTTAGGAAGCTTTCTGTCAGGTGACCGAGAGCTCTTCCTCTTGGTTGAGGGGTTGAGAGCCATATACTAAAATTAAAGAAAGAATGATTTTGTATTACTATTGCAAGGTAAATAAAGGTTACCTAGCTCTCCTTCTGTCAATTATTTTTGACCCATGTTTTAATGTTTTTTCTAATGAAATTGCTCATTGCATTAAGGGTAACAGGCTTCTGCAGTCATAATCAGTCAGAGAATGGCCTGGGTGGAAAGGGACCATAAAGATCATTTTGTTTCAGCCCCTGCCATGGGCACAGACACCTTCCACTCTAGACCAGTGCACTCCAAGCCCTGTCCAACCTGGCCTTGGACACTTTCAGGGATGGTGCAGCCACAGCTGCTCTGCGCAACCTGTGCCAGGGTCTCACCACCCTCACAGGGAAGAATTTTTTCTCAATATTCAACTTAAACCTACTCTGTGTGAGTTTGAGGTCATTTCCCCGTCCTGAACAAGTATTTATCTTCTAGTTTTAGAACAACACTTGACAGAGTCTATGAAAAAATGAGCTTACTAAATGAACAAAACAGTGCTTTCTACACCAAAAGATGGATTTTAAAACAGCATATTTCGTGGTATGGCATTTTGTTGGTTAATATTGTATCTGGCATCACTCAATGCAGCCCTGTACATGAACCAGGCCTCATGAAGCCACACGCGTCCAGGTCTTCAGCCCAATACCTGACACTATCATTTAAGGACTGTAGCTCTCCCATTTCTGTTACACCAGGAAATCATGTCTTTACTTGTAGACAAGCAGTGCAAACTACTGGAAAAACTAAAAGGCAGCTGCATCTCCAATTTTCAGAGCAGACCACAGTTTCAGATGTTCGAGCCCTGTCACCCCTCAAAAGGTCAACCTTCAAAAGAGTAGGTCTTCCTGTTCTGCTTCTCTCTGGATTTAACAGATATGTGGAAGTGGCACTTGGGGACATGGTTTAGTGGTGGTCTTGGTGGTGCTGGGTAACAGTTAGGCTTTGGGGGCTTTTCCAACCCTAATGATTTGGTGATTCTAAAACCCAACCAGCACACCGAGGTCTCCACCAAGACCCAAGGAATGGGTGGGAAAGCAAAGCTACAGGTACTTTTAGGAATTCTTACCTTATGTGGGTCAAGCAAGAAGTCACTGAATTTACTGGGGAGAGAGTATTTCTTCACTAACTCATCCTCCACGACCCACGGGGCATTCTCACACGTGCCAGCACGTAGCGCATTGTGACGGATGAAGTACCTCAGGATCTCCTTGTTGGGAGGACGCTCTGTACGGACTAAGCTGTCTGCTGGAACATTGCTAATGATCTTGGAGATAACAAACAGACACACTGTTAATGATTAACTTCTACCCACATTATAAATACAGATCATATGGCTAAAAGGAACCAGGATTATTGTACTGCTTCATGTCCAAAAACTCTTCGCTCATTCAAAACTCTTTTGGAAAGACTCAAACCAAACAGAACCTGCAGAACTGAGACACACAGAGATTGGTAGGAGAATCAGATAGTCAAAACAGTAAAAACTATGTGCTTATGATGTAGATTTTTTGCCAAAACCCACTGTTTTATCTCTGACCTTCCACCAGCTTGTGCTTGCTACTGACTTTAAAGCTTTCACATTTTCATGCTTGATTTTTTTCCTGAGACCAGAGGAGGAGCTCTGCTTAACGGTACTCACTCAGGTCAGCACTGCCTTGCTTGTCAAATTAGCAAAGAACAGACAGTAAGCACAGAGCAGTGCTGCAGCTACCCAGAGCTTCCCAAAGCACTGCCACCTCCAACAAAGAGCAGCTCGGTCAGGACAACAGTAACAACTGCCACTCACGATTTCACTGGTCTCCTTAACTGCATAACCAGAGATGAGGCACTTAACAGCAACCATGCTAAAGCTCTGTGACTCAGTATGTGTGGTACCAAGCGTTTCCATGCACGAAACCTAGTAACAGATAGAAACAGGCAGGCTGCTTAGCCTCAGACAACTATCCTGCATCCAATGCCATGACTCCGGCAGAAAGTACTACATTTTGCTGTATAATCACCAACAGTGATTAATTAAACTTGCATATTCATGTTATAAGAGAAAGGACTCAAGCAGACAACTAACCTTATCTTCATTTTTCAGTTTGACATCGTATTTGTGTGGCAGGAATTTAGGTGGAACCCACTTCCTTTCTTCCTTCTTCAATGAAGTGGGAAGCTTCCGAGGAGACCTACGTGCTCGATCATCTGAAAAAGGAAGGTGAGACACTGTCTTATTGTTACAGAAAAAAGAGACACTGTCTTATTGTTACAGGAAAAAAAAAAAAAAAGAGGTTCAAAAATCCAGACCACCACTGGACTGACCACCCTACTTCTCATTATCTGTACAGTGTTTGGTTAAACTAGAACATTAGGAAAATAACACAAACTGGGTTTTAGAAATAGCCTGAAGATATAGGCTAGGAATGGAGGCCCTGACCAGCCCTGAACTAAGGAGGTAACACCTGTCTTCAAGGAGTACAAAGGACCATCTTCATTTAAACCCATCTCTCCACAGACAGTAAGCGGCAACCACCTATGTAAAAGTAGAAAACATCTATAGGATTTATGAAGGGGAGACAGGTTCTATAACCCAACCAGTAAACCTGCTTAGGGAACTCCTGCCAACAGCCCTGGCTGCCTCTGCCATGCCTTCTTTGAAATAATTCCATGGCAGGAACCATTGACTCAGTTTTGTCTTAAGAAGGAAGCAATCTCCAAATGTTTTTATGTTTGTGGCTACCATAGAATCATGGAATAGTCTGAGTTGAAAGGGACCTTAAAGCTCATCTCACTCCACCCCCTTCACTAGACCAGAGACACCTTCCACTAGATCAGCGCACTCCAAGCCCTGTCCAACCTGGCCTTAACACTTCCGGGGATGGGGCAGCCACAGCTACTCTGGGCAACCTGTGCCAGGGCCTCACCACTTTCACAGGGAAGAATTTCTTCCTAGGATTCAAAGAAAACAATAAAGCAAGTATGAGGGATGAGAGTAATTATCTACTAAATATATAGAGAATACAAGTAGATGTTACACCTAAATAAAACTTAAATATATAGATCTCAGCATCACATAATAGAGCATTGAAGCTCCAGCATCATTATAGCTAATGTGGTATAAACCCAAGTGACCTCTTCTTTTGTGATTTACTTTCTAGATTCCATAAATAGGGATGACTATATGCAATTCCATCAAACAGCACCCGGATATTTGGGTGAGGAAGAAGAAATTACTATCCATTCCATCCTAAAGTTAATTTTAAAAAGCCAACTTCATTTGTTGTTGCATTGTATTGTAATTAAACATACATTTATCCCTGGAAGCATTCAAAGCCAGGTAGATGGAGCTCTTAAGAAAATGGTCTACTGAAAGGTGTCCCTGTCCATGGCAGGGGGGTTGGAAGGAGAGGATCTTGAAGGCCCCTTCCAACACAGCTGATTCTATGTTTCTAAAGCATCTATACTGTGTTGTCTCCAGTATTCACTTTATTTCGGATTTCCCAGAGCAGTACTGGTTTCCAAGTCCAGCTCAAGCTACAGAAACCGCCTTCAGCAGTACATCATCAATTTTCAGGACAACCTAGCCTTTCCTCTAGCTCCTGCAGATTCCCCAGAGCTCATTCCCTAAGCAATCAAAAACATAAAGTCACTTCAGACTGCACAAAGGATGCAACAAAGCTGGTATAAAGCCTTATTTTTAGCTTCCAAAGGAGAGTAGACTCCTAAGCAGAGAGACTGAAACTATCTATCTATCTTTCTCTGCCCTATTTCTCCTCCAACAAAACCAGCAAGTTTGACACAAACTTAACAGAACTGCCAAGGTTTGCTCTGCCCCCTCGTGTGCGCACAGGCACACACAGCTCTTACATCATAGTTATACAGAGCTTGTTACTGCTTCCAATTACTCACTCTAATGTAGTGACTTCAACTCCCATCACATGGCCACGTGTGAACATTATTAGAGAGAAAAAGTCCAGGTCAGTGTGGCTGGGAGCCCCCAGCCTCCACGGATGCAAGTCAGCATTTCCTACTTCAGTAGTCTGCTGTCTAACTGTAAGAAATGCTACATAATTATATTAACACATTCTGGAATAATTTGTTTCAATGATGTTACTGTGAGCCTATGCTCTATTATAACTCAGAATATAAAAGCATTAGCAATAAAATATACTTTTAGTAACAGCATACATACAAGGAGAAGAGTTAAAAGAATGAGTGTTTACTGCTTAGGTTATGACTCTGTCAGCATCTTGAGTTGCAAAATGTTGAAGTTCATCTTTTCCAGAGAGGGCAGAACAGTTCCAGCTTACAAAGCTGACTACACACAGGCCAGAATCGAGTCAGAGACTGAAACAGGAGCAGGAACCCTCATTCCCACAGTATCCAGTCTTGGAGTGCTGCGCTGGCAATGTCCACAGCTGCTGGAATACTGCACACCAGTGCACAGAGGATCATGGTAAATCTTCTTTAAAGATTCAGATCCAAAACTGCTGCTGTAAATCTGGTCACTGAGCATTTTTGAAGTAAAAGGTACTTCCCATGCCTCTTATGCGGCACCTCGAGAAAACCACCACTCAATAAAAAATACATGTACAAATAAATAAACCATCATTAGCCCCGCTCCAAGCACAACTGCTGTTTCAAATGATGTGCATAAGGCCAGATTGTTTCTGAAACACCTCTTTTTTTGCTTCCTGATTATACAGAGCACTGCAATGAAATCAGAACAGATCATAACTTTTCCCAGTACCCATCAGAAAGAGCTGACAATTATTAAGCTCAGGACCAGATCTTAGTAGAACTTCTTTTCCACTCCTGACTATTATTTGCTTGCTGGCCTCTTTTCAAAGTTTCCTCTTCCCCACATCAGAGGAGATTACACACACTTTCCCATATACTGGAGTCGTTATTTAAAAATGTCAACAGTTTATTCATTCATGAGACTTTAAAACAAAGCTCTCCAGGTTAGAACTATGTTGTGGGATTGGGGTTGGTTTGTTTGAAAACACTTTCTGTAATCTGTTTTAAAGAATCTTGTAATTCCATTTTAAGAAGTTGCACAGGACAAACTTACTGTGTTTGGGTTTTTTTGTTTTTTTTCCTTCAACAATACTTTCTCAGAGTCAAGAAAAGCCTTGGACACCACCACTTAGCTCTGCAGCAAGGAGGAATGTGAAAGGGGAACAAGGTTTCAAAGGATGCTTTATTTTGAACTCTTATTAAAAAAAAAATTTTGTCTCGACATATGGAAATTGGAAGGAGAATAAACTAAAAACGAAAAAAACACTCTTATTTTTTATAACAACCAGGGACAAAGAGAATTAGAGCTTGTCTCTGACTCCGAAAGAACACACTTTAGAACTAGGGAGGTTTCCTCTGAGGATGAACATCGCAGCAGAACTTTTTAATTCTGAATGAACCTTTGCTGTTCCCCTCACTTTTTTTTTAATACACTTGTTATACTTTAGAAGTTTATACATTTCATGCACTGTTTTTGGTATTACACCTTAGAATGACAGCACATTTTCTGCTTTAGAACAAGCAAGAACAGCTGAAAGCCAACAGCAGTGATGCCCCAAAAATTCACCGCTAACAAGGACAACTTCTGGATTTTTACCATACAACACTGTTTAAACATTCACAGCCCAGCCCTGAGATGTACTTAAACTCCAATACTCACTGCCAGGTGCTACCTACTGCCATGCTGCTCACTACTTACTCATACTATCCCTCCTGCTGTCATCCTCCTTCAGCATAGCTTCCTTTTGGTTGTCCTGGGCTGCCTGGCTGGAGTTCTCCTTGTCACTGGATGGAGAATCACAGGCTTCATCAGATTTCTTTTCCGAGGCCTCTTCGTCAACTTTCTCCAGGGGATGTATTTTCACAACTTTTACAGGCAACATTTTCTCCTTACCAACCTGCATGGAAATATTGGTGAAGACTGAACCTGAACAAGATAGGTGAGCTAATGGGCACTATGAGGAAGGGAAAAAATACCATAAGATGCTAAGATGACCTAAAAGCAAAACTCCCAACCCACAGGATTTTCCAATGCTGCTTCCTCAGCCTAAGGACATGGTATGTGCACAAGGTGCAAGTGTGTTCTCAGCAACCCCAGTTTAGAGACTACACCCTAAACATTGCTCTAACACTAACTCCTCCTTCTTTTTAAAAATTTTGCATTTTCATCAACATCCCCAGTTTTGGAGGGAATTTTCAAATCATTAGAGCCTTCTTAGAGATTTTTAAGCTTTGACTTCAAGCTCCATTTGTTTCAGACTACTGCTTTTTCTGGCAATGTGTCAGGTGAAAAGATTATGACAAATGATAATTTTTAATTTCTTCTAATTAAATCATGTATTTATATATATACAGACCATCACATATTTAAGCAGTATAACTATTTTATCTATTTCTCATGCACGCACATAGGTCAGTCATTTTTCACTTGCTATTATTCCAGGATCCTGGAATGGTTTGAGTTGGAGGGGCCTTAAAGATAATCCAATTCCAAATTCCTGCCATGGACAGGGATACCTCCCACCAGAACTATGGCTTACAGAACCATTTTACATCCAAAAGCAGGTACTATCACTGGGATTCTATAGAGAATAAATTTTCACATCCTTCTAATAACTTGAGTGGCCAACACAGTCTTCCCATCTCCTACCTTCAGCTATCTGGAATTAGCCCTGTGCAGAAGCATGGGATAAAAAGGAAAACATATCCTTACCTCAAAGTCACACTCTTCTCCCACTGCGAATTTGGTCATGATCTCCAACCAAGCTGCATCCACCAACTTTTCCAATGACACAGTGTTGTGGTGGACTATTTCCAGGACCAGTTTCTCATACCAGATAGGGAACTCCTCCTTTAAGCTGAGCAAGCACAGAAATTTTCATTATTCAGGGAATAAAAGCCCAAATGCAAAGTACCCTCCCATTTCCCAATTCCAAGAATTCCTGTTAACAGCCAGGACAATGTTTGAGGCAGATGCCCCATTAGCATGCAAACATCCAAGGGTTTCCCAGAAGGAATATTGTAAACACCCAGGAAGAGCAGCACTGAGTGTGAACCCTTTCATAATGGTTATTACTGCTTCTCTATTAGATATTAAATATAGATCAAGATGATGCAATTATCCTGGGGCTTGTTCCTTTAAAATGTTTGTTTCCAATAACACCACGATTCTGATGAAGATTTAGCATTTCCTTCTCCCCCAACAGACTGCCAGCACAGTAAAAACAGGGGCAGGTTTACACAATCAAATTATCTCGCCAGACAAAAATATCTTGTGTGTTTCCACCATGTCATGATCTTCAAACTTCTTCATTCAAATAAGAGAAAGGACTGTGACAAATTTACTTCCCTTCTTTCCCTTCTCAAAGCTGACATCGCTGACAGGGGTACTAAGAAATATGTGGCATAAAGCCTCCTGGCTAAAAAGTAAAGTCCATTTCAAGTTACTATAAGGAGGAACAAAATACTCCACTTTTCCAAAGCACTTTCAGCTTCCCAGATTCCTGGATCTGTGGCTGAGAGCCGTCAGCTGTATGTGCTGTGTTACAACTGCCATAAGCAAATTTATCCCTTTAACAACCTGTCTAAATGAACTTTTTTATCCAGCTTAGTGTCAGGTAGTAAAGCAGACAAACTGCCTGGGAAGCTTTTCGTCCTGTTTCAAAGCGACAATACCAAAATCTCATTTGACAGAATCTTCCCCCCCACCCCCCCTCCATTTCCAAGAGACTATAGCTAAATTTGTAATTGAGAAATCTCCTGTTTCTATTTCATTGACATTTCTCAATGTTTTCAGAAGTGGTCAATCAATCCAACATGGATAACCAAAAGAAAGTAGCACTAGACCACTGGGTTCTGACTCAGGATTTTAAGTTTATGGAGCTGGCTCTGCACTGCCCTCTCAAACAAGAACACCAGGGAGCAAAGCCTGAAGGCAGTAGTGCATCACCCCTCAAAGAAATCAGGACTATTAGCAAATGGGTTTATTATTTGTTGACTTTAAGGTTGTGATTAACCACAAATGATGGTGAATTTCTGCTTAGGAGAAGGCTGTGAACTCTTTGCCAATGAATCAGAAACGTGAAGAGAGGCAGCAGAAAATTCCACCTCTTAGGTGGTATTGCTGACACTCCCTGCAGTTTAAATCCAGGGGAAAAAAAGTCACAGAAGTCCAAGTCATCAGTTGACAGAATGGAGAAATATGTCACTTGTTTGGCATAATTCCTACAATTTGGTAATCACGCAGGAAATTATATGTGTTGCTTGAGAAAAGGACTTGCACCTTTACAGAAAATTCACTTCTATGACAAGGGTCATGCTGGATCTCATCCAAGGATTCCTGTGGGCTAGGGGAGGAGGTCAAGGCCACAGAAGCCCAGAGGAACACAATCTGCACAGAGCAAGGACTCTTGTTTCAAGTAATGTAGATTCCCCAAAATCTCACAACAACTTTTTTTTTTTATTTAGTTCAACAACTGTAATGCAGATCTGGAGAAAATAATTACAGGTGTGGACCTGGCTGATCTCAAACACTTCAACAGACTCTTTTTACTCTATTTTTACTTTACATTGTTCAAGATTTGCTGTTTTTCCCTCTGAAATATTCCCATTACTCAAGGGCCTTCAAAATATGCCAAGTGCCATATGCTGAACTATTTTGGTTCAAGTAATACCAAGATACAGCACTAAATAAGTACAACTGCATTAGTGATGGTGTAAAATTCGGACTTAATTTGCTTTCAACTCCAGAATCCCCAGATATCCTTACAGCTCCTTACCTCACCTCACAAACTAGCCACCCACATTCCCAAGCCCACTCTTATGCCCCAACACCTAAAGATAGGCACAAACCCATGTCTCCACTGGTACTTACAGCTCGGCAACCTCCTGCTCCTCCTCCCAAGCCTCTTTGTGTGTCAGCTGGCTGCTTCCTGTGCTCTTGCACGTCCAGATTCGCTCGCTGTATCGCTCTAAACGTGCTTCGTACTCTCTGTACAAGTGGCGGCTCAGGAAAACAGGATTTATGCAGCGGAGAGTACAATCACCATAGCAAAAACCAGCAATATTTAATTAAACTCTTATGACTAGAGTGTACAAAGGCTAAGGAGAGCTTCAGTACAGTCTGACCCTGTGACTACCATGAGGATGCTGCGCTAAATCCAGTGTGCTGGTGCTTTCTGAGGTCAAAATGCCTGTCCTGCTCACCCTGGCACAGAAGGTTCCACACCACCAATAGCCCAGCTGCACTGCACAAGGGGAACACAGATGGCTGAACGTTTCACGGCATTGCAAACTTACTTTTCAGCTTTTCCAGTCTGATACATTGGAAAACAGCACAATCAATGTCACAGGCACGTGCAGGACATACAGCATGGATTGCTACTAAATCCCTGACAATAACTGTTGTGGCACTGCTACTACCAATGCCTTCTGGTGGTGTTACAAAATCCAGATGCAAATTACCAGGCTACCCATTACCCCATATCTTTTGAAGAAAAAAACCTAAACAATTTGAAACTGAAACTCCTAGAAGGGCCATTTTTTCCTTTGGTTTCCAACAAGAGCAGCCTTCTGCATTCCAACATGAGGATCTCTCTCACCAACTACAATACCTGCTTCATAGAATCACAGAATCCCAGGATGGTTTGGATCAGAAAGGACATTAAAGTCCATCTTGTTCCACCCCCCTTCCCTCCCTCCCGTCATGGGCAGGGACTAGACTAGGTTGCTCCAAGCCCTGTCCAACCTGGCATTGAACACTTCCACAGCTTCTCTAAACCCCTGTGCCAGGGGTTCACCCTCCTCACAGCAAAGAACTTCTTCCTAATATCTAATCCAAACCTACTCTCTTTTAATTTGAATCCATTCCCACTTGTTCTGTCACTTCATGCTCTTGTAAAAAGTTCCTCTCTGTCTTTCTTGTTGGCCCCCTTCAGGTGCTGACACTCCAGTGTCACAACCTGCCTCAAAGTTATGTTATTCCAGGTGGAATTACATGATTAAAGGGTGCCTGGGCAAGTCATTAGGGTGCAGAGCATTAGGAACAACAGGATTAGCCCTCTGCTGTGAGCATCTTTGCCTCCTCTCCCTGCTCCACCTGAGTGGTAATTAATGGTCAGGGTAAACAGAGAGCAGCTACTTCACACTCCCTATGGACAGAAGATGCACAGGCACAATTATCAGTGTGGTGTAAATCCACACCAACTGCCCCGTGATCAAGTTGCCATATGCCTTCCAATGGGAAGTTAAGAGGAGAAATTCTAAGAGAAGCAAGAAAAGCACCTTTTGCTCCTCCTGCATATGCTCTACAGTGGCAAAGCCAGCATGAAGCATAAGGCACACTGGGTACAGCCACAGGTCAGCCCACTGCCGCACCAGCACTGATTCCCAGAGTCTTGTGGGAACAGCAGATTGCTCTACACTCTTGCACAGGCAGAGCCACAAGCCACAGCAAAGCTCTCAGTGTGTCTCACACGTGTTTTCAAGAACATTTTAGTGCAATCAACCTATTTCTTTCCTTTATAAAGATTCTTATTAGGAATTACAACTCCAGCAAAGCAAATTTCCTTAGATGCTTCCTCACAGCCCCAAGGTAAAGCACAGCACAGTACAGCAGCTGCATTATGGGTGTTGATGCACAGGTAACTTGCAGCCACAGCAAGTGGCACTATGCAAGGATATTAACCAGGAACAGAGCCAACTCCATAAGAGTCTGCCACAGTACTCCCTTTTCCTGGAGCACATTGCAAAATCCAGCAGAAATCTCAGGGTCTCCCAGCTTGTCCTACTTGTGGAGTCTGCTGCTCCTCAGCGGAAGAACAGACTTGACAAGTCATCACCCCACTATGATTCGAGCTCTCTGGCCCATTCTTACCCTCCTTGGGGTTTAAAAGATGCTAAATTTTCCACAGAAACAAGAGGTACTATGGGGCAGGGGCACAAAGTGTGATCACTGTGGTGGAGCAGAGACCAGGAAAAATCACAGCTCACAGGGAGCTTATCTGCAAAGCCACACCAACCAGCCCAGGAATGTCACTGTGATGCCTGTAGTAGAGACACTGAGCTAGGAGAGAAAAAAATATAAAAAATAAAATCAAACAAGAAAACAGGAATCCTCTTTGAATTTACAGCAACTTGGGACTGGCACAGGCTGCCCACAGCAGCTGTGGCTGCCCCATCCCTGGGGCCAGGTTGGACAGGTCTCGGAGCAACCTGGTATAGTGAAAGGTGTCCCTGCCCATGGCAGGGAGTGGAACAAGATGAGCTTTCAAGTCCCTTCCAACCCAAACCATTCTGAGACTCTATGATTCAATTAATCACTGTAACGATGACTAAGTTGCAACCATAATATTATTTATTCCTGCGTCTTTCCCACAAAGAGCAGCATTAAAACCAAATCCAATCCTCACAGCAGACAGGAGCTTAAATGCAGGAGCAGCAGTCACCTCCAGCTTCATCCAGCAATCCCTCTACATTTCCCTTTTGGTTTCCTTCTGTGCATCTGTGGACACCGCCTAGACATGCAGGACTTACAGCAGCCCCAATATGAGTACTAAAGGAAAGATACACTTCTTAAGGGTTATGGGCATGGCCTTAAAAAAAACCTTCAGTGGTCTAACTACAATCAAACAATTAATATACAGCTGGAAAATAAAATTTAGGTCTACTTCCCTCCAACATTTATCAACTTTCTCCTATCCAGACCTGTGAAGAGATTCCTTTCCTTCCAGCAAGGAGAGCAAATAAATGCTGATCTCCAGTTGAAACATAATTGAATGACACATTTTTTTCCCCTAACATCATATCCCCACATCAGTAGGGAGATCCAAGAGACGTTTCCCTATGAATGCTCCCCTCCTTCTACACACCTATGAGAACAGGTGTAATCTCACCATATCAAAACTCACATTTCCCAGACCATCCTGGAATTTAGAAATGACAGATACGGCAATTCTCTGTTCAGCTCAGATCTGCCTCTTCCATTCGATTTAATTCCAACTCCAGCTGGTCAGCTCATCTAACACTGACCCTGGACACACTCCTTATCCAGGGCTCCAGACTTGTCCCACAGTGCTGACCCTGCCTTTGTGGTCTGCCAGGATCTCCAGGTCAGGTCCTACTTTGAATTCCTGGAGCCAGCACAAAGCCAAAATGCAGGAGGATGTTTTTGAGAAGTTTACTATAGCTCAAACTTTCCACTACATATACACTGTTTGTCTTCTCCACTCAGGCTGGAAACAAACCCAAGAAATTTCAGATTGTTCAGCAGGTCTGATCCAGGACTGCAAGTCATCACGCCCCTGGTACACCATAACCAACCCATCTCTCTACACAGCTGGAGCTGCCATTGCCAAAAATTCCCAACAGAGGAATAAATAAAAAAACCGTGGACACCAGCTATTTGTGAACATTCTCCAAAAAGCTATGAATAACATGTATATTAAATGAAACAGCTGACTAACCACTGCATAGCTGTTAATACATCACATCTGTTTGCATCCCACTGCAGATTACTTAATGCTGAAAGGCAGCAAAATTTAAGTACAAACAAAATTACAGTAGAAACAAGGGACCCTTTTTAAGAAACATAGTTAAAAGTAACCGAGCTAACCACTGCCCAAAACAACTGCTGAGGGGATAAAAGTTTACTTCTTCCTCAGTTAGTAATTTCTGGGAGAGCATTAATATCAACTCAAAAAAAGTTTTACTCATATCTGAATTGTTTGTACTTGTATTAGCCAGAAAGGTAAACTTCCCTGAAACATGGGTACATTTATAAGGTACTACTCCCTGGATGTGTGGCAAAGTTCTTCTGCAATTGGAGAGTGAGACACAACAGCGCCTTGGTGCTGCCACCTTCCAGGCAGAGTTTGTCTGGCCAGTATCACGTGAGGATGTGAGCAGCAGCCTTTAACCTGCCAAACCTGGCCCAATCCCTCTTTTTCCCTGCACTGATACCATACAGAAGCATTAACTAAAGAAAGACAGCAGGCTACTATCCAGAGAGGAGACAATACAGCTTCCCAAAACTATGCACTGGAAGCTAAGGGGAAGCTTTAGCTGGAACAGCCCAAGCTGGCTGAGCTCTCTGAACCCAGCATCTCTCCTGATCCGGCAGCAGTTCCAAACCATGCTGCAGCAGACCCACATGCCCACAGCTGACCATGGGCTGTACCTCTTCACCAGGGTACACAGTGGGTATCCGGGACACTGCAAATGCTCAGCTGCACCAGTTGCACTGACAGGACCGTACCACGTGCAAAGCACTTTCCTGACACCTGAGGTAGCTCGGAGCAGATCCCACTGAGCTCCTGCAGGGATATCTCTGGCTGCCCAGTGACCCGCCATCCCCACACCCACACGATTAGCAGGGCCCAAGGCTTTGCCAGGATGCAAAGGGCTCTATACAGCAGGGCTTCTCTTAGAAGGTTTTTGCAGCATTTGGCAGCCAAAGGAAGCCACATAAAGCTATGAAGGAAAAAGAGACCCAAATAAACACCTGAGCTCTGCTGACCAGCTTATTCCACTCCTACAGCTGCCAGACACTTCCATAACACACACTCAAAGGGCAGATGTCTCTCCTCATGCACACCACCACATGCAACCCAATCTACAACAGCTGCAAATCGTAACAAAAAAAGCTGTAAGAACTTTTGATGTCTTTCAAATGCCTCACTTGTAGCTGTGCAGTACAAGAACCTGCACAGTCTTTAGAGGAAGAGCTGATCAATAATTTTCCAAGATAGAAAAAAATTCAGGAGAACATATTCTGTCAGGTCTTGGCATAAGTAACACTGGGTGAAGACTCAGGTACCTCCTGGCACACTCTCAGTAGGCCCTTCCCATCTTCCAGAGCCACTCCTCCTCAACACTATCTAGGATAAATAGAAGTGACCAAAAAAACCCTCCAGTATTCCTTGGGTAACATCTCCCTCCAGCTTACTGGTTCATTTGCAATTTTCTGTTCCACTTTTGGCCTAGCATATATTATACACAGTCAACAAGGCAAGACAGAAACCCAGCATTGCTTGGTTTCTCTTTTTAGCTTCACGACGTCTGTCTGCCAAGATGAACTTTCTAGAACATGCTAGGCTGCCTCCCACAGCACCCCATGAAGTACCTCCTCCAAGAGGAGAGCATCTCTCCGGAACCTCAGTGCTTGCCTTGGTTTCTTCTTTCCTCCTGATCCTACAGCTAACACCCTCCCCTCTCAGGATAAGAAGATATCTTTTTTCCCTTTAATTTTAATACTACCCGAGTGTTTGCAGAAACATGTCCTCCACCTACTCACAAGATCCACAAGAGCCATCCAACAAAATGGTGCTCTCAGAAGGAGCCCCAGAACTCCCCTGTGCTCCTCCAACAAGGCAGATGACCCTTAAAGCCACATCGTCTTTTACAAAAGTCGTATTTAGGCTTAAACTGTTGTCTTTTTGATCGCTGATCACTCCTCACAGGGAAAGAACTGCCTGGTCAGGTGGATGACTGAGCTACTTTCAGTTTGCACACACCAAAAGAGCAAGTTGGCGTAACAGACTGAATGTCTTAATTTGAAACATAGTTAAAAATCGAGTCTCCAATACTCCACCTAACCTTGTTTTACTGGGCTGAGTGCATTAACAATGCCTATCTGCACTCAGGAGATGCATTTCCTCTTCAAAAGCCACCTAATCCTTCCTAGGGGCTTTCTCTACCTGTTCTGCTCCCTGCAGAAACAGAGACACTCTTCAGCACAGGAGCTGTGGAAGTTCTGGAGCCCCTTTGTCTTCCACACTGCCAACACCTCCTTCCTATAACCACGCATTCCCTCTCACTTACAGCCCTTCCTTAGTTCTCAACTCAGATCCTGATCTTTATAACACAAACGCCAACCCAGCCCCCAGAAACAGCAAGTCTGCAGGTTACAGCGCCGAGGTCCTGCCCGTTCAGCCCTGCTGGGGACCTGGACAGTGGCTCTGCTGCTGCACAGCTCCGTGACAGTCACCTGCCTGGCCCACGGCCACTTCCTGCGATCAAGGGCTGTCACACGCAGGGAAAAAAAAGAAAAAAAAAGTGTTTTTCATGCAAAAGCAGCCCAGGAAGAGATACGCTCAGAATGAAAGCCTGGGATGTACACAGGGGGAGCTCCTGCCGTTATTTAATTGTCTAGAAATGAAAGACTGCGGAAGCCCCCGGTGCCAGTGTCCTTCTGGCCCGCGGGACTCCAATGTCCGCACCCACTCCAGGAGTGCGTGAATCGCTCTCACAGCTCGCTCTGACGGTCCCCGGACCCCGTTAGCTCCGCTCCCCGCCCGCTCCAGCCCGCAGAGCTGCTGTCCCGCTTCCCCCGCCCGCCTGGAACCTGCTCCGGAACTCTTCAGGGAACAACGATCCC
>VYXC01012395.1:163692-201309 GCA_013397175.1 Platysteira castanea
GGCTTTGTCCTCCGCGTCTGTCGCGGGGCATTGTGGGGTTGTGGGGGTTTGTGTGGTGGCTGCCGCCGCCCTCTCCGGAAGCTCCGGGCTGGGCCCGCCGGCGCGGCCTTTCAGCTTCCCCTCGGCGCCCCCTTGGCGCCGGGTCTCTCCGCTGTGCGGGGAAGTGGAGCGGCGGCTCTGGCGGGCTGGCCTCTGGGGCGGGTGAGGAGGAGGAGGCGGGAGCCGGGGCCCGGGGGTTGTAGGGACAGTGGGGAGGGAGGCCTGGCCACCCCGTGGGTGCTGCTTCTGGGAGTGGCGGAAAGACAAAAATTCGGGAGTTGTGGATTGGGTTTTGTGGGTATATGGTTTTATTTGCTCTTTATAGAGAATTTTATGTGGAGAGTTTTTGTGGCAATGAACGTTTACCGGGGGGATTGGAGGGGCAGCAGCTCGAGCACTGCCTGCCTAAAGCAGTCAGAGCAGAAGCTGTGACCTCATACCTCTTTCCCGGGGACTGGGAAAGCAGACTGGTGTTTAATGTGCAAATGTGTTCTAGGGATCCTGGGTTTCTGCTGTTCATGGAACTCAGGACGAGGTCTGCTTTTTATATCCCTGTTATGGCTGCTGGGATGAGAAGCAGCAGCCCTGGCAAACTGCTTAGAATCATAGAACCCCAGAATGGTTTGGGTTGGAAGGGGCGTTAAAGATCCTCTTGGTCCAACCCCTGCCATAGGCAGGGATGCCTTCCACTAGAACAAATTGCTCCAAGTCCCATTCAGCATTGCCTTGGATACTTCCAGGGATGGGGCAGCCACAGCTTTTCTGGGCAACCTGTGCCAAGGCCTCACCATTCTCACAGGGAAGAATTTTTTCCCAATACCCAGTCTAACCATGCCCTGTGTCAGGTAGATGGACACTCAGATTACCCCCTGCATGGGGAGGGCTGTTTATGCTGGGTGATTTGACTCAAGGGGCTGTGTGAACTGGGACCAGTTACGCTTTGGAGCAACAGAATTGATGGTGTCATTTGTTTCCCTAGCAGGCAAGAGAGTAAGTGGATCTCGCACAATATTCTCCAGATTGTAGGTGTAATCATCAGATTATTATTGTGTGTTTACCAGATTGCTTTATGGGAATGAGGATCCCATCATTTCTGCTGGTGAAGTATTAAAAGAATATTACTTCCATGGGTGCACCCTCATTTGAGGTGTTGTGTAATCTTGGGAAGAAGTTTGTGCTGTGAGTATCCCTGGAACACACCAGTTGCATAATGGAGCACAGAGCATAGCATCTGCTGGAATCAAAAATCCACTGTATTTTCCACAGCATTGTAAACAGGCAGGAAAGAATAGTAATGCTGTAACATAAGTGTTCACTCATATTACTGTTGGTGGTAGTAGTAGTATTTTGCTGCAATGGAACAGGTTGCCAGTGAAGTCATGCCCCATTCCTGGAAGTGTCCACGGCTAGGCTGGACAGGGCTTGGAGCAACCTGGTCTAGTGAAAGGTGTCCCTGTCCATGATTGGGATGGAACAAGATGATCTTTAACATGCCATGCTGTGCCATCCCATCCCATCCCATCCCGTGATTCTGTGATTCTGTTTAGTACCAAAACAGATATTTAATGCCATAAATCCATCAATGAGTGTAAGAATGGTTGTTGAGGATTCCCATTACCCCATAAGGTGCTGTAGGAGTTGCTTGAAAGCACAGTCAGCTCACAGCCAGTGAAACACGTTCTTGTGGTACTTCACATAGAGCTTGGCTTCATTCTGTGTTATTTTGTCAGAAATTAGAGTACCTAAACTGAAATTGGAGTACCTGAGCTGAAATTCTGTGTGGTGTATGTCTGCCTCTCTGGGCTGCAGGGCAAAGTGGGGAGGAGAAGGAAAACTGGATTATAAGGAACCAAGGGAGAATTTGGGGAGCAGGTACAGACCTGGGGAGCAGTATAATTTGGGAAGAATATGCTTAGCTGAAAGGCAGTGTTGAGTGAATATGGCCCCTCTGTAGCTCTGACACTGTGGGGACACTAGGGTCTGACCCTAGGGAATGGCAGCATGCAGGGAGGGGGGCAGCAGGCAGTGGCTGGTCCTTGGGCAGGAAGCAGCCTTGGGGGAGCCGGAGGCAGGGTAGGGAGCTGAGGGAGGCAAGATGACAGGAAGGGATAGGAGGGTGAGCTGTCTGTCCCCGCACATCCACCATGGAGCCATGTGCCTGCTCCTCCATGGCAAACCATCGGAATCTGAGGCATGGCAACCCTCTGGTGTTGGTGCAGGACTGGTGAAGGTCTGGTGTCCCCCAGTCATTTTTCAGGCTGGGAAATTGTGTGTAGTTCCTGGCACAGGTTAAACACACACTGACCAGAAAGCTTTCCATTGACCCTGCCAGCTGCTGAGGCACCCAAAGGGTGGGTTTCTCTTCATGGGCAGTACCTGCCCATCACAGCAGCTTCTCAGCCTCAAGACCTCTGAGTTACTCCAGGACGGTTTTTCAAGGCTGTTGCATACTGTCTCCCCGTGCCCAGGAGATGGCAGTCCTGCATTTGGACAGTGTGTGCAGCTGTTCTCCAGATGCACCAGAGATTGGCTGAAGAGGAAAATCCCATCATGGGCTGCCTGTTTTGGCCCTGCTGGGGAGGGAAGTGACCACATTTGCAGGATCTGGTGATCTGACCTGTTCTGGGAGATACTAAAGCTGGGGTGGTGAGCTGTGAGAACAATCTCTGCTCAGCAGGCAGGTGTTCCTGGGTGTGTATTGATGAGGCACAGGGTTGGTGTCACTGTCAAGGAGTTATCACTACAGAGGACCTGGAGATGCAAGGTCCATGCAGCTTCAGCTCCTCCAGGTGTGAAGGCTTTAATCACAGCCAGGTGAAAGCCTGGCTCCAAGTCCTTGTGAGGATGGAGCCCACTGTCATGAAGCCTTACCACTGGCTGCCGCTTCCCAGCCATGGCTGGTGCCTTTAGCATTCCAGCAGGGGGTGCATGATGGAAATCACCATTGGACCCCCTGCTCCTCACTTAACAGCCCTCAACTGCTCTTTTCCTTCCCCTCCCATCCTCCCTTGCCTTCACCAGCCTCCCCAAGTCATCACTGTCCTGCCTGGGGCTCTCTGGCCTCTTCCCAGCCCAGCTCAGGGGCTGTACCCTCTCTCTCCCACCCACACTCATTTGCCTTTGGTCTTTTGGAGGTAATGTTCTCAGTGGGACATTTTTCTGCTTGCAGAAGGAACAGTGAAGCTGAGGAAGGGGCCCAGTTCCTGAAAGGGTGCTTGAAGCCATCTGCAATACTCAGCCCTTCACAGAGGTCGCTGGAGATAACCAGCCAGAACTTGCAATCTAAATCTGGGTTACTGCAAACCTGGCTTTGCCATTACAGACCAGGAGGCACTTAGAATGGTTTTCACGCTTGGGATGATGGCAAACGATCAGTTTGCTAAGCAAAATGTCCAACCCATCAAGGAAATCCATTGTTAAACCCATCTCAGTTTTCTCTTCACAAGACATAAACAAACACATCAGTCAGTGTCACCTCTTTGAGCACAAGCTGATGTGCCTCAGCTCCCAGGTATCCATCTGGGGCTGCAGCTCCAAAATTCTTCCCTTTACTGTTCTACTCAGAAGATGATCATCAGTGTTGGTGTTAGGGAAGTGGTGCTGCAGAGAGCACCTGCAGAGAGGTTTCAGGTCTTAGATACACTTTAACAGAGCTTCTAAATCTGGGGATAGCTGGGCCCAAAGAGAGCCAACCAGAAAGACCATCTTAAGAAGATCCCTGGGGTGAAGGATCTTCTAGGGAAAGGTCTGACCTCAAAAGCAAGAAATCAAACTTCTCAGGATTATTTTTAGCATAGAAACAGCTCCACAGTGAAAAGTGCTGTCACAATGCTCTGTTCAGCACTCCAAAAACTGATGGTTGTAGTCATGCTGTAGAGCCATAAAGTCCTTTGGGGAATGAAGCTGCTTCACCTCTTTTCTCTTTAAAATCATATGAGCAGTTCTAAAAATTCCCCTCTTGAAATTCTGTTCCTTAGTATATGCTTTGTAGTCTTTAACTTTGCAAGTGTTTATGGTTGTGTAACGCTGAACTGAAGTTGTCAGTTACTTCTTGGTTACTTCTATTTAAGGATGGAAAACTTTGTTGTTCTTCAAATGTTTGCAACCTTAAGAACTTCTTTCCAAGTACTTTGTGAATAAAGAAGACCTGTGCCTTTACATCACAGCTGCCAGATGCCATCTGAGTATGAGCAGGGAGAAATCCATGTACAGGCACACACCCGAGACCTTCCTCAGACTGGATTCTGTAGAAAAACCCTTTCAGCATGAAATACTCGCATTAGTTGGAGATTTAATTTGTTATGTCATGATGCTTTTGCAAACTACAGACGAAAAGGTGGCCTGCTCTTCTGGCTGGATAGTCCTTCCTTTGATGCCTGACTCTGGCTGAAGGCTGGTTAAGAAGAACTGGCACTTAAAAGAGCTATTCTGAAGTTGAAAGGTGTACTTAGAGGAAATAGAAGCATTTGGACTCACTTGAAATAAGCTTCCACTCTGGTTAAACCCTGGTGAAACTAAGGGGATTTATCTGAGCAAATGGGTTGAATACAGGTAGGAAATGAAGCTGCGTCCCTGGGGTTGTCCTCAGATTTTCCCTCTTCAGAGACAAAAGCAGATTTGCAAGTCTGGTACATGCGTGTTTAGAGAGCGAGATTGAGGACTTGGTGACCCAGAGGAGTGAGTAGCTGGTGAGTGGTGGGAGAGGTGACATGTGGGTCTGTCCAGGCTGGCCATGCTGCCGGTCTGGCTCCTGCGCCACTTGCCTGGCCTGAGGGTACCTGAGGAAGTGCTGCATTGATGATGTTTCCAGCAGCTTCCAAACACACTTGGAGGTGTTTGACCTGATGGTTTGCAAAGCCCTTCTCTGGGTCATTGACTCTCTCCGTACTGACACAGGAGGGAGTCAGTGTGCCCAATCTCTGGGCACAGCGTCCTGCTGATCTGTCAGCTGTTCTTGGGATCTGTGCTTGAAAACTATTTCCTCATGTGTTCCTACACCTTAAAGCAATTTCGCAGTTTCCCCATCCTTCCCATGGCAATCCAGACTTCCCACTTATGTCATACTGTTCCTCTGGGCTAGTGAGCCAGCAGAAGCCAACTCTGCCCCAAGTGCTCCAAGGTCAGTTTGATCATAAACATGACTTTGGCCATGGGGGTCATAACATGCCTCTCCCCTCACCCTAGGTAGCTGCTGGGATCTGAAATCAGGGATTGCTCTCACCCCAGTGCCTGCTGGATCACACAATGCTAGACTTGGTGCCAGCTGTCTGGGCATAGTGCTGGCAAGAGCCTCCATAAATAACATAGGACTTGGGAGCAGGACACAGCTGTGGGTAGGTGGCTGAGGCTGCCACCCTGCTGTCCCTACTGCAAGACAGAGGGGAGCTCCCACAGGGCTTTGAATTTGGAGCTGCAAGCAGCCTATTGCCTTGTGTCTTTCAGAGAAAAAGGAGAGAGCTGATTAATCCTGGAGAGCTGGAAGAGCCACAGAGAGGGGACTTCAGGGAGGATTTAGTTAGCAGTGGCCCAGATACATCAAACCCTCTCCCGCGTAAAGCCATATCCCATTACTGCTCCTCTGTGCAGGACAGCTTATGGTACTTATTCTATTAGAAGCCTGATGCTGCTTTGATATATTCCAAGGAGACTGTAATAAAATTTCTGTCACTATTTTCCCTGACTGATTTCAGTCAATCACTTCCAGTGGAACTGCCTGCCTGCCTGCCTGCCTGGTGCTGAGGTGACATTGTGTCCCTGCCAGGCAGGCAGGATCCTGGTGGGGTGGGCAGAGCAGCACCTGAGGAGCTCTCAGGGGTGGGAGAACAACAGGCTTCCAGGGAACGTCCCCAAACATCCCCAGCATCACTGACCTTCTCCCAGTGAGGCAGTGAGCACTGTCCAGCTCCTGGCTCATAGCACACACAACAGCTGCAGATTCCATGGGACATCTGCAGATGCTCTTTCTCTTTGCTGCTGGCAATAACATCCCCAGGTGTGTCTGAGTCAGCTCTCCTGCTCCAGCCCTGGAGTTAATCCAGATGCCACATAGAATCTTGTTCCTTTCCAACGTCAGTGAGCATTTGAACTGGACCAAAAGGCTCTGGCTTTACTCCATACCTGTGAGCCTGAAGCATGTTTTTGGGCTGGTGGTCTTGCTCGGGCAGTACCTGGCCATCCCAGATGCAAATACACATCCTTATATATTTTTGGTCACAGTTTCACGATCAGAGCCAGTAATGCCATCCCTGTTAGCATATTTTGGTAGCTCTTGAGTCAAGGGTTCAGGACTGGCACTGCAGCACAGGCAGCTCCACCAAGAATGTGCAACAGCTAAACCCTACTCAACAGCTCAACTCCAATCCTCCCAAATTCCTGGTAGGAAACACCTGCTTGCAGTTTCGTGTCTTCAGGGGGAAATTCTGCCTTGGGTCAGTCACAGCCATGGGGCATCCTCCATCTGCTGGGATCTCCTTTGTACCCATATGGGCAAAAAGTAGGGTGGTATGGGCACTTCTGAGCCTAGAGGTGGCCTTTGCATCTGACCAGACCACCTTTCCTTTGGTACCCAAGGATCCCTTTGGGAAAGAGTCCTCTCCCCTCTCTTTGCTGTCCTCTACATG
The DNA here is from genome assembly GCA_013397175.1 of Platysteira castanea. Classification (NCBI taxonomy): domain Eukaryota; kingdom Metazoa; phylum Chordata; class Aves; order Passeriformes; genus Platysteira; species Platysteira castanea. The sequence goes on from VYXC01012395.1 coordinate 170,352, forward strand.
GTAAGAAAGTGCTCTGGCCTAAAACCAGCGTAATTTTTTGAGGCTGGGGAATGGGCAGGGAAGCTCCTTCACATGCGCTGTGTTTCTGTGACTGGGGAATTGGGAAAAGCCAGAGACACCCATCCAAGGGCCTAATCCCACAGCTCTCCCTGCAGCACTCAGTGCTGGCGAAGGGGAGACAATGTCAAGCTACTATTCCATCAGTTTTCCCTTTTTGTGGAAGCTTGGTGACCCCAGCTGAGGGACATGGTGCCTCCTTCTGGCATGGTGTCCGTGTTGCTGCTGAAGAATTGCTTCAGGTTCCCCAGGGACCGGTGCCTCTCCTAGGCCACCCATCACTTTTTGCTGCTGCAGGGCCATGGGGCTGGACCACGACACTGCTGAATTCCTCCTGAGGAAAGTTTAGAGAGGACCTTCAGGCTCTTCCCTGTGGTGTGGGAAACTGGAAAGGGCAGTAATGGCTGTCATTGGGGCTGTTCGAGGCCTGCCAAGCCTGTAGCCATTGACAAATTATTAGGACAGGGGAGGAAGAAAAGTCACTTTGCTGCCTAACACCTGGGAAGGTATTTTATGAGACAAGTAGCCTTGACCTCAAAATATTTCCAAGCTATGGGCAGAGGGAAGAGGATGCTGTTGTCGAGTGTTGCAGTACTGCAAAGCAAATGCTGTTCTGCTGAGCTGATGAGTCCTGGCATCTGCGTTGCTGTGGGGCTTCACTCGCCATGAGTACATATGAAAAACTCACTGGCTTGAAAGTAAAAGGGTGTTAGAAGTGCCTATTTGGAAGATGTCTCTGGGATGATGGGAGGACATCTGTATCATTTTTTCCATCCTTGGGTTAGGAATCACAAGGATTCATCTGGAGAACTGGATTTTACCACTAATACTGGCAAACACAAATGTCCATGTGTTTCAGCCCTGTGTCCCTGCAGTGGACTTGTGCTTTCTGTGCCAAGGGGTGACATCACAAACCTGGCCAGGTGCAGGTAGAGAACAATGATGTGCTGATGTTGACGACACCAGGAAGGTAAGTACCAAAGCACATCACAATGCTCACATGGATATAAGGGAGAAAAAAATGATAGAGAACTTGGCTAACATTTTTAATTTAACTCCTGTTAAATCCCTCCTTGAACCGCTCTTGTCACACTCAATCTGGTACTGACTGCCTTTCTGAAGCTGTGTTCAGACCTGCCTCTTCTCAAGCCTGTTTGTGGTGTCTGTGTCCACACACTGACAGCTCCTTGAGGCCTTTTTCTCCAAGGACTTGCAGGATTGGTGAATGGCTCCAACCAGTGCTTGGGATGGGTAGAGGTTTGGTACAGCAACATGTGAGGGACGGCGTGTGATGACTCCTGGGACACAACAGATGCCTCTGTGGTGTGTAGGCAGCTTGGCTGGGGGAACGCAGTATCAGCCCTGGGCAGTGTTTAGTTTGGGAGAGGATCTGGGACAATCTCGCTGGACAACATTAACTGTAATGGGATGGAGAGGCTCCTCAGTGAGTGCTCATCATGGGCATGGGGAGAGCACAACTGTGGGCACCACGAGGACGTGAGCATTGTGTGCTCAGATGAGGATGGGGTTTGCCTCATCTGTGCTCCTTGGACAGGCAGGGCTTGGTAATGTCTTGGTCTTGCAGAAGCAGCCGCAGGTCTGTACCTTGGGCTTGTTCAGTCCTCCTCTGTCCTGCCCCAGGCTGGCCCAGGGACTGCAGCGAGGTCCCAGCTGGCAGCCCCAGCGGCGTCTACATCATCCAGCCCACAGGGCTGCACCCCATCATGGTGTACTTTGAGATGGGTGGGGCAGACAGGGGCTGGACTGTCATCCAGAGGAACCATCAGAGCTTGGCGATCTCTTGGGACGAGTCTTGAAGCACCTACAAGTACAGCTTTGGGAACATGCACACTGAATTTGGCTGGGCACCAAGTACATCCACCAGACCACCAGGCAGAAGGTCTACCAGGTCAGGTTTGCCATCTGGGATGCTTCAAATAACATGAAGTTTGCAGACTACTACCTGTTCAGCCTGGATGATGAGTCCCAGGGCTACCAGCTGAGGCTGGGAGTGCACTTGGGGACAGTGGAGGATGCCATGGCCTTCAAGGGCACCACCACCATGCATGACAACGTGACGTTCTCTGCTAAAGATCGGTATCAGGACACTTCTAGCAGGAACTGTGCCATCAGCTCTGGGGGCAGATGGTGGTACTCGGCGAGTTATTCCGTGCGTTTGAACTTCGAAGGAGACATGACATGTAGCAACCTGTGCCAGGGGAACTGCAGAGCCTTGGCCATCCTCATCAAACCCACCACCTGCTGCTAGTTGCATTTTCATTTCCTTGCTGTCCAACCTGAGGCTAATTCTCGCTCTCCAAATAATTGAAACAAAGCAAAACCAAACTGGGTGTGCCATGGCATCTTTGCAGAGATTGGTCATATGTAGCTACTGAAGAAAATAAGGCATTTTCCACTTTTTCTTTCTCCTGTAGATTTCCCCTACTTCTAAGCTGTGCCTGTGTCCTCTAGTTCAGAGTCAGATCATTGTAATTACATTAATAATAGAAAGAGTCTCTTGGAAACTCAGAAGTTTCCAGATCAGTAGTGTGTTTCATGTAACATGTGAAATGGTCAACTCAGTAGACTTCTGTGGCTTTGTCAGCTAATTTACATCCTTAATTTCAGGAAAACTACGTAATTTTTGCTGAAGATCTCGGTCAAGATACTAAAGTGCACAGCCAACCTCCCACTTTGAACCTCCTGCATGTAAGGCTTAATAGATGTTAAATAGTCAAATAAATTGGTATTCAAAGTGTGGCAGCCCAGAGTATTCCTCTGTCCGTCCGGGGGGTTTGGAACCCCACCAGGCAGACTCAGAACTCTGGCAAGATTCCCATGTCCATGGAAAATGCTTCCAACATTACAAGAAGAACTGCAATGCTGAAAAAATGCGAAGTAATTAGTTTGATTTATCACAGGGTGAAAATGTAGAATTTAGTATAATAGGGACTGAGAAGTCAAAGATGGAGGATTTGGGGCAGAACCNAAGAACTGTCTGAATTGTAAAAATCTGTTTCAGACCTTTGAAGTGCTCAGAGGTTAATGCATTAGAGGGTTTCCACCACTGCAGCTCAGCTTTTCCCTGAGCCAGGGCCATAATGACTTCCCAGAGTCAGTGCCAGTAGAACAGTTGGACTTGATGATCTTAGAGGGTTTTTCCAACCCTCATGGTTCTATGATACATCCTCATCTTTGAGGGCAGAACCCTTCAGCAGATGCCACCCGTTCCAGCTTCCAACCTCCATGGTATTTATGTACTAAAATTGCCTCCAGTGGCATGTGAGCCCTGGAGTGCCTTAGGCTTAGAGAGATGAAAGCTGTCTCCTCATCAATACAGAGGCATGATCTAGCAAATAAAAATCATCAAAAACAAATCTATTACTTTGTCATGCTTGTGTGCAATTTTTTGCACCATGGTTTTACTGCATGTCTACCTTGAAACATGGAATTTCTCTCCCTGCCTCCTGCTGCCTCCTGCCCCTCTGCAGTGAGTCATGAGGTGTGTGACAGGCAGGAGTAGGCATCTGTCAGCTCAGAACAGAGACTAAACCTAGTGTAGGAGACAATAACCTAAATAAAATTTTTCGCTGTCAAACTTGGGAATTTCTTGTTGTGATTAGAAATTGTTCAGGTTGTTTTCTTGGCTAACTCTCCTGCCTTGAGATACACATGGAGATGTATGATTAAAGGGACCCTCTGCTAATGCCTCTTCCCCAGGCTGGGCACCCACTGTGCATCCACGTAGGGTGAGAGGCAGCTCAGGGGCAGCAGCATGCACCTGTGCTGGGCTCCCAGCACTGCATTCCCTCCCATGACAGGAAAGACAATTCCGTTGGATATTCCATCTTCATAGCTCTGGTCCTTAGCAAGATGCAGAAAAGTCTCTTTTGCAGTAAGTCCCCTTGTTATCTTTAACCAGTGTGACTTTTGTCAAGTGGAAGAGATTGTCCCCATCTGCCCTTGTGAGACAGCACCTGCAGAGCTGCCTCCAGCTCTGGGGTCCTGAGCACAGGAAAGATGTGGAGTTGTTGAAGCAAGTCCAGAGGTGGCCACTGAGATGCTCCAAGGGCTGGAGCCCCTCTGCTCTGGAGACAGGCTAGGAGAGCTGGGGGTGTCCAGCCTGGAGAAGAGAAGGCCCTGGGGAGACCTTAGAGCCCCTTCCAGTGCCTAAAGGGGCTCCAGGAGAGCTGGAGAGGGACTGGGGACAAGGACCTGGAGTAACAGGACAAGGAGGAACGGCTTCCCGCTGACAGAGGGCAGGGCTAGATGGGATATTGGGAAGAAATTCTTCCCTGTGAGGGTGGTCAGGCCCTGGCATAGGTTGCCCAGAGAAGTTGTGGCTGCCCCTGCATCCCTGGAAGTGTTCCAGGCCAGGTTGGACAGGGCTTGGAGCAACCTGGGATAGCGGAAGGTGTCCCTGGCCATGGCAGTAGGTTTGGAATGAAATATCTTTAAGGTCTCTTCCAACCCAAACCATTCTGTGAATTTTGAAGTGATACCTCACTTTTCCTACAAGCTCCAAGGCTGCTGTGTGTCCTCGGGCCTCTCTTGCACTCTCCAGGGAGGCTCAGCTTGTCCCACAGTAACAGAGACGGGGTCAGCCAGCCCTCCCCAGCAGACTTTGCTTTCTTGGCAAACCACTTGGCACACATCACCATTGTGAAACCCACTTAAAATGCAATGCCAGTGTGAAAAGAAGGGACTTGAGAAGTGTAATCTCACCATTACATTTCTGCTGGTCCCCAGAGGGTGCTCTTGCCCAGGGGTTTGCCATGCAGCTTCCTATGGGAAGGAAGTTTGGTGGACAAGGAGAGCCCAGAAATATTCTATAAGGAGTCTAGCTGCAGGCTGCAATTATCTTCTCCATGTTCCTTGCTCTGTCCTGCTGCTGCATGGAGTGCTGAGAACCTGCCAGCACCAGCTGCTCAAACATGGAATGTGAGCCAGGCCATCCAAGGAAAAAAGCACCAAGAACTTCATTGCATAGATATAGAATCATGGACTCACAGAATGGTTTGTGATCTTAAAGCTCGTCTGGTTCCACCCCTCTGCCATGGGCAGGGACACCTTCCACTATTCCAAGTTGCTCCAAGCACCATCTAACCTGGCCTCGAACATCTCCAGAGATGGGGCAACCACAGCTTCTCTAGACAAGCAGAAAATATACAGCAGAAAATTTCTTTCCAGGCAGAGAGAATACAACATGTTTCCCTGAACTAGGATTTTTCAACCTCTCCCAAAGGATTTAATATACACTTCAGAATTGTTCCCTAGGGAACATGGTGAGCTTGCACAAGGTATAATTTTCTTTTTTTTTTCAGATCTTTTATTCATCTGCAGTGAAAGATGGAAAGTATGAAGACTTTCTCTGCCCATTCTTGCATGGGCCTGAGGAACAGATGCCCAGGTGGCTCTGACTCCTCTCACCCTGAGGATCTGGAAGAACCCACTCTGTGCCCAACAACACCTTCCTGAGCAACAGGAGGCCGAGGGTGAATTTGTACCTGTGTCCTGAGCTCCCATCAGTCAGCTTTGCTTTGGACACACAAAGAATTTTAATAGTTCCTGTCCTACACCAGTTTATCCAATTCCTTATTAAGACCAATTAGACTTTTGGTTTCACAACATCCTGAGATGAACATGCCAGCTCTTCCTTTGCCTGGTGCCCCCAGAAACACAGAATCACAGAACAGTCAGGGTTGAAAAGGAACCTCTGGAGATCATCCACTCCAACCTCCAGCTCTGAAAAGTGCTGAATAACCACTTCCAACCATTCCCTGTTCCTCCTGCATCCATGTCTACACTGCCAGTGCCTGTCACCTCATTCACCTCTTTCCTAACATGGTCCTGATCTCTTTTCTTGCAGGGATGCCATTCCCACTTCTGGCCACCCATTTTCTTCATCTCTATGACCTTTTCCAGTTTTTCTCCATCTTTTCTGAGCCAGGTGCCAAAGCCACACACACTTGTGAGCTTGCTTTATACTGGGGCAAGCGATCTTTTCCTTGCAATATCTGGAGCCTTTTTTACTTTTTAATTACTCTTGAACCTTCAGCTGATGTTTTCAGGGAACTGCTTACAGTTACCTTTAGCTCTTGACTGGCATTAATCTAATTTAGAGCCCCCCGGTGTACAGTGAGGGATGTGCTTCACTTTACCCTTATCAACATTGACTCTTGATATACACATCATCTGTAAAATTCGTGCATGTATAATTAAGGGGTACATAACTACAAATCTATTAAACAAAATGCCTCATTTTGGTAAAACTGTTCTGTCACCTACCTCAGAAATAAGGATGTAAGTTGTCATTCCACTACTGCGAGCTAATATTTTGTTGTAATGTGTGAAAAATCTTGGAAGTAAAAACAAATTCAGGTTTAGGGAAAAACTATTTTAGCTTTGAAAGTTTACAGATTTTAATGTGGGAAACGCTACATGCAGATTCATTTGTTAGAATTACACCTTTATTTTTGTTACTACCTTTTTATATTGTGTGTTAATTTAAATGTTATTAGTGGTAAGGGAATGTTGCTTTACGGGGTGTTCCAAATTTTGAGTGGTCGTCGGGTTAGTTATCATTCTTGTTATGTGTTAATTTAAAAGTTATGTCGTTAATCAAAACGACCGGTATTTTTTTATTTATTTTTCTTTTAATTCTGCCTTTCTGTGGTCCACGAAATGTTATTCAAAGTCAAGACAATAATATGTGTGTGTGTATGTTAAATTTATCCTTGTGTATCCCGGCAAACCTTAAATTACTGTGGATAAGTGTTCAATTATTTTAAGAAAATGTTATAAAAGGGAATATAAGGAATAAAGTATTAAAACTACATGCTGAAACTGGAGAGCGAGCTCCCATGGTTGCCCAAGAGGACACAAAGGAAGAAAAGGACTCTTTACATTTGCAAAGGCTGACTCCGGGAATCAAACCTGGAAATCTGGCAGTACACCTTACAGCTGCAAACGATGAACATATCTTAGCCAAGTGTAAAGTACTCATCAACTTCAGGAAGCCAGAGAAATTAACAAAAACATTAGCGAAGACACTTCCATTGTCACACCCAGGACCGAAAAGATATCCTTTTTGTTTGACACTGCCTGATCTCATCTCGGAGGGAGTAGGACGGGGACGTAGCGGCTTCGATACCAATTTCAACATCATCTCAAGGGAGTAGGTCGGGGACGTAGAAATGAATAAAGCAGGAATGCCTGTCCTGTTGCCGGAGGGTGAAAACACAGTATATAAGGTGGCCAGAATCGAACACAAATTGGTGATTCTGGGAGGCTTGTAGCGTGACAGACGCTAGAGCTAGGGCCAGGATTCACCCGTGCTGGCCAGTACCGCTTCGCTAATGGTGTTTGTTATAGTTGTTTATGCCGAAAACTCTGTTCGTTAATTTTATAATAAATTGTTGCTGTGTTTTTTTGCACGAAATCTCTTTTCATTTATAACACTCTCATTGCTGATGTTATCACCCACTTGCTCTGTAGCCTGAAATACTTCTGCAGTGCTCTCTAACCACCTTTAGCTGTGACAGTTCTAAACTATTTTCTCCAGCAGAAACACTGTCACCATCCTATTTGCAGCCTTTTCTCCATATCACAAATATGCTGAAAATTCCAGCCCCAGTGGAGATACTTGTAGCATCCAACAGGAAATCTCTTCATTTTTACCAATTCGCTTTATCTTTGCAAGCTGTTAATCTGTTACAGCTCAGTGTCTCTGAAAACTCTATGATAGACCTTCTTCAAAGTGTTTTTGGATGGCATTATATTGACCAGATTACTGTTGTCCAGACACACCACCTCTTCTTGCAACAGCGGGAACAGATTTCTTAGCCACAACATTCTGCTAAAAACTATGTGGACTCTTCCTCAGTTTATTGTATTTATAGAATCATAGATTCATGGAATATCCTGAGTAGGAAGGGACCCACAAGGATCATCAAAGTTCAACTCACCACCCTGCACAGGACACCCCCAAAATCCCACCCTGTCCCTGAGAGCATTGTCCAACTGCTCCTTGAGCTCTGGCAGCCTTGGGTCCATGACCGCTTGCCTTGCCACTTCCCTTTGTTCATTGGTTCCTACACATTCCATGTTTATTACTGTTTTTTCACTAGGTACAGAAATGAGATTTCTGGAGATCTTTAGACAAATACTGCATCCAGGACCAGAGTCCTCGGCACAGGAAACCTGAATCTGTTGGAGCAAGTCCAAAAGAGGCCATGGAAATACTCTGAGGGCTGGAGCCCCTCTGCCCTGAAGATAAATTGGGAGAACTGGGGGTGTTAACTTAGAGAAGAGAAGGCTCAGGGGAGAGCTCAGAGCCCCTTCCAGTGCCTAAAGGGGCTCCAGGAGAGCTGGAGAAGGACTTGGAACAAGGGGCTGGAGTGACAAGACAAGGCGGAATGGGTTCCTACTGCCAGAGGGCAGGGTTAGATGGGATACTGGGAGGAAATTCTTCTCTGTGAGGGTGGTGTGGCACTGGCACAGGGTGCCCAGAGAATCCCTGGAAGTGTTCCAGGTCAGACTAGATGGGGCTTGGAGCAACCTGGTCTAATGGAAGGTGTCCCCATAGCAGGGAACTGGAAATGGATGAGCTGGTGTTTCCTGCTCCTTTTAATCTCCTTTTAACAGTCTCTCCTTGTTTCTACCCATACAGTCTCCCTGGTCTGCCTGACCAAGACGTATTCAGGCCACCAACTTTGCTGCTTGTTTACTAATAAAGCTTTCATGATCTATTTCTCTTCTCTACGTTGTTCCTGGCAACAATGCTACAAGTTCCATTCCTAGTGCTTTTTTTAACTTGGCATTTTTAATTTTTAGGACTTCCCAGGATCTCCATCCTGTGGGAACAAGCTGGAATCTGTGTGCTCCTCTACATCTGTTAAACCTAGCATTGCTATGGCTACACACACCAGTGCCCCGATACTGTCTGGATCACATGGAGCTCTCCATGTTTGTGCTTTTCTTATCCAATCCCAGTTTCTTCAGCTACTAGTAAATCCAACCCTTCTGTCCTAGCCATTCCCCTCCCAGGCACAGGCTGTTTCTCCCCACCTCTGAGTGTGATGTCAGGATAATTTTGGAGCATTTCTCTGGGGGTTGTGGTCTTTAACTCCCCATGTGACAGTGCACCTTTGGGACATCTTTGGCACAACTTTGGGGCACCCATCTTGCATTGCATTCCAGACCACATTTCCCTTGCCATACTCTCTCCAAGACTGTGTTGCATCCCTACAGCTGTACTTGGCATCACACATTTTAGGATCCAAACAGCCTTTTACAAAATTCCTCAGCCCTGCAGCCTGCCTGTCCCTGTGTAGGACTCCTGCTCTGCTCCCTGGTTGACTAAGGATCTGTCACCCCCTTCCCTGGGCTAGATGCCTTTTGCCCATGGGATTTCCTTTCTCTGCAGCAGATGAGCTGCTGGGCCAGGAATGAGGGAGCTGTGATGTTCGTAAAAGCCCCACTGATGTATTTCCCTGTTTCCCTCAAACAGATATTGTCCCAGAGGACTGAAGTCTGCCTGCGGCTGGTAAACAGATGGCAAATGGCTTTTGTCAAAATCCTGGGAAGTCTCTTTTGCACAGCATGACTGGAATGTGCCCAGAAAGCCTCTGTATCTCTGACATGTTTGTTTCCTTGTGCCTTGCCTAATTCTTAGTTTCCCAGAACACTCACATGCCCATTACTGCTTTAAAATGTATGCAGACAGTACTTTAAAAAATTACTTCTCTCTTCAACATCTTGACAGGCAGCTTGGGACAGGCTGAAGTGGTTGTAATGAATCACAGAAGGGGGAAAAAAAGCTACAGACCCACAGAAATCTGGCTGGAAAATGAAGAAATGATTCTTAAGTGAAGAAATGGTCCCAAAGGGAGGCTTGCAACAACCAGTGTAGAAGCTGTACAAACCACTTTTTTGTGCATATTCTTCTTCTAGCTCTGGAAAATAGCCTGGATGGCTGCTGACCCTTCTTGGACCCACCTGGGTGGTATGGAAAGCATTCAGCTCCATCTACAAACTGGATTAGGGTTCCAATGCCTGCAGCCATCTATGTCAGGTTTATCCCACCCATTTATACTGTATCTCTATCAGAGGTACCTAAGATCTGTGCCTGGGTGCTCTCCAGGCATGTGTGCTCCATCCAGGATGTGGGGCTGGGGAAGAAGTTGCCAGAAACTAGAGAGAAAAAAGTGGTTTCAGTCTGAAATTATATCCACTGTGTCCCTCTGAGGCTCAGGTCAGTGAGCAGATGCTTGTGATGCAGGTCTGGCTGGGATGGCACATTTCAAATCCTGTATTTATCCAAGATCCACCATCATGGAGCAGGGGTTTGGTGCATCAAGCCCTGCCTGCCTGCATCTCTCAGGCCATCTCAGAGGTGAAGGCAACCCAGGGTGGATTTACACTGGATATTAGGAAAAAATTCTTTCCTGTGAGGGTGGTGAGGTCCCAGCACAGGTTGCCCAGAAAAACTGTGGCTGCCCCATCCCTGGAAGTACTCCTGGCCGGGTTGGACCGAGCTTTGAGCAATTTGTTCTAGTGGAAGCTGTCCCTGATCTCGTGGAAGGTTCCAGCTTGGTCTAGTGGAAGGGGAGTGGAATGACATGAGTTTTAAGGTCCCTTCCAACCCAAGCCATTCTAAAATGTGATGATTCTGTGATTTTAAGGACTGCATGACCACAAGGTGTGTAAATCCCACCATACCCAAACTCAGCTCTTCTCTCTCACATTTGTTGTTTGCATCCCCTCTCCTGCTGGGTCACACCTTGGAGCAGGTTTTCCTGGGGCTGTTTCTCAGCTCGGCACTTGGCTCAGTGCCTTGGCCTGCTTTGTGCTGAGCTGAGTGCCCGTTGCTATAATTTTACCTGTTTGTGTCCCTTAATCTGTATCTGTTCCCTTGAAAGTGCAGGGAGATCCATTAAAGCAGAGGCACTGGGTAAATATTGCCCGCTCCTCACTCCACCAGCACCCGGGATCAGCGATTAACTCCGAGTAAACAGAGCCGACTGCCAGCCAACCTTTGGCCACAGCAAGGGGGGACAAGGGACCTGCAGTGTTCCTCCCCACGTGTGTGGGGGACGTAAAAGCTGGAGTTGTCAGGACACTGCTGGAGCTGGATGCTGGCATGGAGCTGAAGCTCTGGTGCCTGGTGCCTGGTGGCCATTGGACATGTCCTGCTGATGATGTGCCATGGGCGGGATCAGCCACCAGCACTATAAATAGGGCTGGCAGCGAATCCACCCTGGGAAACCAACTGCTGAACTCTGGAGCATGGAACAGACGGCATGGGCTGGGTGGAGGAGGTGCCCAGGAGGAGGTGTGGTATCGGTGTCCTGTACTGGGGAGCCCAACAGCATGTGCTTGATGCCAATGCAGTGCCTGTAGGGCTTCAGCTCAACTGGGACGTGGATCACAGTGCTGGGTCAGATCCATAAGGGCTCCCCAGTAGGCACCAGGAATGGCAGGAGCTAAGGTGGGACTACCGGGACCTTTCCTGGAGCCTCCAGCTGGGCCTTGCCCCGTCTCCGACTCTGACTCCGACTCAGAGGATGCAGCTGTGGGTGGCACAGGACCCAGCACTGGGGCACAGAACTCCCCCCAGGTCATCCACAGTGGCCACTTCATGGTGTCATCCCCGCACAGCGACTCACTGCCCCGGCGACGGCACCACTGTGCTGAGCCCGAGCTGGCTGATCCCTGGAGCATCGACCCGACCCTCACCCGGCTCTTTGAGTGCATGAGCCTGGAGTACAGGTGAGTCCCAGAGCCCCTGCATGTGTCTTACGGACCCCAAGCTAGCTGAAGGCAGGAGGCTAGCTGAGCCCTGTTACCCAGCCAGGAATCTGTTTCCATCTGACATCCTCCTCCTCTTCTCCATGGGCCATATGCTCAGAAATTGCCATTCTGGAAAGTTTCAGGGAGAAAGAGCTGATGTTGGGTTGTTGCTATGGAGCCAGGTGAGAAGTTTCTCCTCTGTTCACATGTAGCTTGACTCTTCTCCATTTTCCCGTGAGATCTGGTGTCACTGTGCCCAGCTGTATTTCCCCCATGTCCAGACCTAGCACACTCTGTAGAGCAGCAGTGACCCTGTGGACACCTAACACTCAGTTCTTTGGCAATCCAGCCCAGAGCAGGAGTCCTGCCTTCCATCCTTGACTCTGTCCCCATGTCCTGAGGTTATTGCATGACATGCAGCAGCACTTAGGACTGGATGGCTGCACGGGTTTTGTCCAAGGTATCCTGAAAGCTTTCCTTCTTCTCTCCTGCAAAATCAGGTGGGTGACCGCATTGTTCCCCTGCCACACAAATTGCCAGTGACAGCTCTTTGGTGACAACAGGACAGACTGTAACATGTGCCCTGCGGCCACAGTCCACATTCCTGAACACTCCTTTGCCAAGCCCCGAGGTTTTGAGTTCTCTCCAGCATGGCATCAGTGTGACTTGCTCTGCTGGAGTCAGTGCCAAACTGCTTGCATAGCTTTCCCAAAATGTCCAAATATGAAAACCTAGAATGACGACGTCCTACCGTGTGAAAGCAAAACCTCAGCAAAGCAGCCTTGATGAGGTTGCCTCATCCAGGATCTCTCAGGTTTGCCTTGGAGTCCTTGAGTGCTCGGTGCAGTTGGGAACGTGGTCACTGCCAGGACATCCTTGGGGATGCTGGGCACAGAGACAGCACTCCAAGGGTACCAGTTCCCACATAGCTGTGTACATCTGACCCATCACCATATCCCAGGTGGTGGATGGGATCATCCCAGTTTGCCAGCAGCCAGCACAGCACAGTTCTGCTCCAACGGGCTGGGGAAGGTAGTGCTCTGTGGGAGCATAGGGAGCCTCAGCGTGGGGTGACCCAGGTGAGGATCATGCTTCCTGGTCAGGCAGGTCACCCCTGAGTGCCACAAATAGGGGACAGAGAGACACTGGTGGCCTCGCTCTCTTTTCCTCTCCCAGCCCCATTCTTTCCATACCTGAGCCCTGCATCTTTGAGGCTGGAGGAGCAGACACTGTCACACCAGAGTGCTCAAACTATTGACTCCTGAGGTGCAGGACAGCTTCAGTGTGGCCCTGGGCTCTGGAGCTCCCAGGCAGAGTGGAAACGGACAGGGTACAAGGGCTCTGGCAGTTGGAGTACAGTGAGGGTTGGCCATTCCACTGCACTCAGGGCTCCATTGCACCAGTTCTCCCTACCCTTTGGACTCTCAGTGGCTCATTTCCTTCCTGCACTGAGAATGGCAGTGCAGACACTGGCTCCTATGTAGTGGTGTTGCCTTTCCCTGGCCTTAAATTAAAAGCCAAACACGGTTAGAGGGGAAAAAAGGGTTTTAGCTCGGTATTTATTTAAGGATCCTCAGGTGCACCACATCCAGGTGGAATACACCAAAATGCACCCCAGAAGGCACACCGAAAATGCACACACACGACGATTCATGTATACAGTTATAGACCTTGCTAATCAGTATATCTATCAAAGATTCCCCTATGAGAGGCTCAAAGCTCCATCTTGAGGAATGTTCCTCCTGGATGGGCCTATCTCGGTTTACATATTGTGTTCTGTAGAGGACCTTGGGGTCTGGGGCTTTCTGATCCTCAACTGTGAGGCTTCCAAGATGTTTAGTCTCTTGGCTTAAGGGCACTTTGGGTCTAAGCTAGTTGTCTGACTTAGGGAATTACAAGTATGTGGGCTAAAAGCACTGAGGATACATAAAAGCTGTATAAAAAGGTATATAAAAGGGTATATAAGAGGGGTATATAAAAAAGAAAAAAATTATCATGGCATCAGTGGGACACTTACCCAAGCCTTGTCCAGCCTGGCCTTGGACACTTCCAAGGATGCAGGGCAGCCACAGCTTCTCTGGGCAACCTGTGCTGGGACTTCACCACCCTCACAGGGAACAATTTCTTCCCAATATCCCATCTAGCCCTGCCCTCTGGCACTGTGAAATCATTCTTCCTTGTCCTGTCACTCCAGGTCCTAGTCCAAAGTCCTCTTCAGCTCTCTTGGACCCTCTTTAAGCACTGGAAGGGGCTCTAAGGTCTCCCCAGAGCCTTCTCTTCTCCAGGCTGGACAACTCCAGCTCTCTCTGTCTTTCCTTTGCTAATACATTTTTGACACACTTGTAGGCAGCAGCTGGAGAAAGGTATCAGGGTGGGAAAATGGAGTTTAAAGGTTCTTAGTGCATTTCTACATTTAGCATTATCTGATTTAATACTTCTCTGCATCACCTACCATTTCACACCTCCCCTCCCAGCCAGGTTCCCAGAGGCAGCATAGCCTCAGTTGGGGTCACCAGCCCAATATCCTCCAGCCCTCAGGAGAGCAACCACAGTTAAGCTCAGACTAACTTCCTAACCAAGGAGAAACCACTGTAAGCTGTGGTAAGGGAGGCACCTGTGGAGCTCTTCATCCAACCCTCATGCAGGGCAGAGCTAGACCCAAAGCCAGGTCAGGTTACTCAGGGTCATCACTCTGACAGATGGAGTCCTAGGATATGAGCCCATCACCTGCCCAGCCTGCCCAGGGCTGCCCCTCTCGCACAGGGAATTGCTGCCCATGGCTCTAGTTTGGAGTTTACCTGTTCCAACTCTCATGTCTGTTTCCCCTTGGCCTTTCTCAGTGCATGTTTGAGAACTGCCTGGCTGCATCTCCTCCTTTGGGCAGCTGACGGCAGTAATTCTCTCTTCACCTTCTTCAGGCTGAACAAACCTATCCCTCATACTCCTCTTCTGCCATGTGTATTAGTCCCCAACCACCTTGATATCATCCTCCAGGATCACTCCAGTTTGTGAACCTCCCTCTTTGTCCATTGGACACAGTGTCCAGCCTTGGCCATAACAGTGTGGAGCAGAGGGGAAAGCTATCCTGTCTCCTGGTGAGCTGTGACTGCTGCAGCCACCCATCCTTTGCTGTCTGGGCTCACACCATTTCAAAGGCAACTCACTAAACTTTCCCTAAATATTTTTCAATGGCTACAGCTGGAATTCCTCCCCTCTCCAGGATTCCTCCTGTGCATTTCACAGACTTTATAGCTGTCCTGTCTTAGCCTGAACAATCATCCTGGGGATATGACTTATCTTCCCTCCATGGGTGGGACTGTGCATCACCCCTCGCTGGTAAAGAAATGCTCTCTCCACATCAAGGTTTGCTTCCAGCAGTAACTTGTTCCCTCAGATCCCCCAGAGAGAGGCAACTCCTCTCTCTGAGATCTTCCTTCTAAGGCTAGGATGAAGCAGTTCCTTTCTACCTATTTTCCAGGTAATTTAGAGCAGCTTCCTGCTTAACGATCCTTTCCCACTCCTTCTCCTGCAACATCCTGCATTCCTTGAATCTTTCCCTAGAATGCTGTTTCTCCCTGCAGCCCACCTGGCTGTGTCTCATTACCCAAAAAGCTGAGGGTAGAGCTGAGCTTCTTCAGTAGCTGCTCATACTTTGGTCTTAGCACGAGAAGGCTCATCGTCTCCATCACCACAGTGTGACCTGCACAGTGTCCTGGCTGGGTTCACACCCCTTCCTGTGACTCATTGTTGGGAATTGCTGACCTGGGGAACATCCTCCTGAAGGAAGGAAAACTTAGGGGCTGATTGTGAGATGCGAACTGCAGTCACTCGTGAATTTACCCGGCAACATCTGCCTCCCCAAAGCTGTTCCCAGAGTGTGGTGTAGATTAACCTGCTCTTCAGACTGGGCAGTGACTTGGAGTATCCACTCAGCCCCTCTTGTGATTTAAAACAAGGCATCTTGTGTGCTAATTCCCTACCAATTCATCCTCTTGGCAGCCTGTGTCTCCCCTGGGAGAGGTGTAATTGCTGCTATTGATTCTCTAATTCACAGTGCCTTAAATGCTCACACAGGGGCAGTGAACCCAAGGCAGAGACTCCAGGGGTGCACTCACTGGAGTTCATCATCCAACCCCATTTTTTTCTGGCAGAAGACCTCCATTCTAGAGGGTCTGATGAGTGGGAAAGGCTCATGCTCAGGCTAAACCCACCCACGCGGCACTGTGGCTCTGCTGTCACTAGTGGCAGAGAGTTGCGCTCCTTTCTTCTGTCATTCCCCAAGGTTTTGGGGCTGATCCTGTTCCAGGATTGTGCAGAGGGGCTGGGCTGGTGTGCTGGTGTTCCCATGCGCAAGGGGGTCATACCTCTGGAGACCGCCGAAATAACTGGCTGTGAAGGTGTGGCTTGGTCTGCAGCTCTCTCTGGCTTCCCAGGCAACTCTTTACAAGAGGATTTCAATGCCTTCCCTTCTCAGTTGGGGCACTTCATGTTGGCTTTGCATGGAGGTAGATAAATGTCTGTCCCAGAGGCAGAGCATTCCTGCTGGGAGTACACATGCAGAGCAGGTCCCTCTCCCGGCACAGTCTATCAACACCTTTGTTCAACACTACCCCCAAATCACCCTGGGACTGAGCTAACTACCACAGGAGGCAGCCGAGCTGGAGCAGTGGCTGTTTCATCCACGGTGAAAATCCAGCTCATTTAGATGGTGGAGTTTGAAGATGGATTTGAGCAGGGCCATTTTTCACTTAAGGCACACTTTAAAGGAAAACTGTGGTCAGATTTTTAACTTTCTTTGCCAGACTCTGGATTTCAAAATATAAAAATTCAAGAAAAGGCATGCCTTTGGTAGCAAAATTTGTGGGAAATGGAAGATGAGTGTTCAGGACTTGCAGGGAACACTGTCCTCCTTCTTCCAGCCGTGTCCCACAGCCCAGGAAACAAAGCGGGGTTCTGATGGCCCCATGGGGATGCTGCTCCTGGAAAGGGATGATCAGGGTTATCCCTGCCAGGAGACCCTCGGCTCAGCTGTTCCCCTCCAGCTGCTGCCTATTTCTCTTAGTGCAGCCCTGCATCCCTCCAGATCACTCCTCTCTTCCCTGCTCCTCTTGCTGCTGATGAAGAGGAAAGTACCCATGTTGCCATGACATCAGGGACTGCAACACCTGAAACTGCTGGATGGGTAAATGAGTCACAAACCAAACAAGGTGCTGCTGGACCTATGCTGGTACTGGACCCAGGCTGAGCCCCGTTGCCACCTCACGCCATGCCACAAACACCCTGTAGCCAGTGGCAGGACCTGTGTCCCCCTCCTTCTGACAGTGTAGGGCAGCAGGACCCCCAGTCTGTTTGAGGCACCCTATACCCTTTCCACAGTTCAATGTGGAGCTTGCATCCATCTCCCCAGGGGAGATAATTTCAGAGAAGGGTGGGGCCCTTTTCAAGGCAAAACAGGGAGCAAAGATCAGCCTGTTAAGCCCCAAACTGAAAGGATGATTAAGGGGGGGAAAAGGCATTCGGTGGTACGGCCAAAAGGCATCTCCCTGCTGCTTTCAGGCCCCACAGCAACTGCTGGCCATGGCCCACCGGCCTCATGTGTGGCCAAGGTGTCTTCCTGTGTCCCACAGGCTCAGGCTGCTCCTTTCAGCTGCCTGTGAGTGAGGAACATGGCCTTGACCAGCAGGATCCGGCCAGGTGCCCAGGAATCCTGTTCCTTCCATTGGCTCCTCCACTTGGCACCATCTTGCTGTTTGCCTTGTGCACCTGGGGAAAGTTCAAAATCCTGGTGATAGCAGAGTGGTCAGTGTCAGCCTTAACTCTCTGCAGGCTGGAGTCACAGGTCCTTCCCCAGCTCCTGGGGCTGTGTATCAGGCTGGGTCTCCCTCGGGAGACCATCCCCATCCACTCCTGAACCTGCTCCCAGACAGATCCCTGCATCAGGCTCTGGAGCTGTAGGGGTCCCCAGTCCTCCCCCTCTGCCAGAGGCAGATTCCAAGGTAGGTCAAAATAGAACGCAACAAAATCATTATTTAAGAGCACTTAGAGGTTTCAGAAGCTTGAATGAACAAGTCAGAGGCTTCATAGCCCATTCTCATCCCCAGCACCTCCCTGGGGGACACGGCCTGGTGGCACCTGGAGGGGCTGGGAATAGGGGATACAGCACCCTGACACCAGCTCAGCCTCCACCTTTCCTGCTCTATGCGTGTACCAAGGAAAAGTGGGAGTCCAAGCAGCACCAAGATCTTTAGGGTACAAACTCTCTGCTGGAGAGGGATATGGCTTTCCAGGCAGGAATGCCATGCAGCCTGCAGCCGGCTCTCAAAGGGACCCCTGGAGCAGCTGGCATTGTCCTGAGGCCATGTCATGTTGTTGGGAGAGCTGGAGAGGTAAAATGGACCCCAAAGTAAGGCAGAGGGACCCCAGCCTCCCCCACAGAGCTTCTGGGGCAATAGGACCCTCAGGACCTCCACAGTGGCTGCATATGAGGGGTTGCGTCCCTCAGCTGCATGGGAACAAGACAAGGAGTGAAATGAGGCTCCCTGCACTGCAGATCCCATCAGGGGTATCACCACCACCACCATGATGAGCTGCAGAACAAACATAGCTGCCTCTGGGAACCAGGAAACGGGAATCAGGGAGCCCAGCTTGGGCTGGGGGGGCAGGTTTGCTGGGATGGGTGTGGAGAAGATACCAGGACAGCTCTGGCTGATGGCACGGCCGGTGTCACTCTCTGTCTGTCTCGGGGCACAGGCGAGTGTCCCTTAATATCCCAAACATTCTCCAGTGTTGTCCTGCCTTCCCAGACCTGCCACAATGGCTGCCCCTGACTGCCCCAGCTGAAGGCAGCATTTCCAAGCCTTGCCTGGCGTTAAGGGGAGGGTCAGAGTTAGCTGCCCAAACACTGTGATGAGGTAAGAGCCACTACAGCACTTCACCATGCATCTCACCTGGTCAGGAGACTTGCCTTCTTGTCCTCCAGGGGCAGGACACAGCTGGTTTGGTCAGGGGCAGCAGGATCCCACCTCAGAGCTGGGGTTCAAACATCAAGGAATCAATGCCTCAGTGCGTTGTGCTTTAATCCAGGGGTTTGAGAAGTCTTCTGTGAGTCTGTGAAGCTCAGGGTTTAGGTCTGTGCTGCTTCCAGGGTGTGCAGGAGCTTGGAATGCTCCTGTGGCTGCTCCCACAGGTGCCTGGCACGCACCTGCAGCGGAGCCATGTAGCTGTACCTGCTCCTGACTTGCCACCAGGCTGGTGGCTCCTGGGCATCTTTCAAGGTGGTGACCCTCAGCCTCCTCTTTGCCTGGTGTTTCAGTGGGAAGCTAGTGTCTCCAAAGTGGAAGAATTTCAAGGGGCTGCGGCTGCTTTGCTGGGATAAAATTCGACTCAACAACGTGATCTGGAGAGCATGGTACATCCAGTGTGAGTATGGGCCAGACCTCACTCTGCCAGATGCCAGGCTGTGCCAGTGAGATGGGGCTGGCAACGGAACAACCACGTACAGGTGCAAAGATAGGGACGGGGCATGGATACAGCCAGCTGTGCTCTCCCCTGTGCAGATATGGAACGGAGGAAGAACCCTGTGTGCAGCTTCATCACCCCTCTGGAGGGCATGGAGGCTGATGAGCACCGAAAACCAGAGGTAGGGCAGGGTCCTTTGCAGCTCTCTGGAGCAGCAGCAGGTCTTTTTGGCACAGTGGGGATGTGGGGACACGTTGCATTTCATAGATTTGCTGGAAAAGGTGTTTCTGATATGGCACAAGGAGAGCAGCCCTGGCTGTGGGGTGCTGGGGCTGCGGAGTTCAGCCGTGACTCCCTGTCCTGCCCCCCCAGGCTGTTGTGCTGGAGGGCAAGTACTGGAAACGCCGCATCGAGGTGGTGATGAGGGAGTACCACAAGTGGAGGATCTACTATAAGAAGCGGGTGAGTGGCTCTGCCCATGCTGTTCCCCATCCTGTGGCAGTGCCAGCAGTGGGATAGAACACAGTGTGCCCAACCTGGAGCCAGGGCTGACAGGGCGGGACATGATAGGCACTTGCCAGCATGGGAGGGGGATGCTAGCTGGCCTCCTGAGCTCTCCCCACTTTGCCCTGCCCCAGACCAGGCCCATCCTGCCTCGGGGGTGACATAGGCTGTCTTCTCCTTCCAGCTCCGAAAGTCCACCCGGGAGGGAGAGATCTCCAGTCCAAAGCGGGTGAGTCTACTGAAAAGGGTGGGAAGTGGGAGAAAGGGGAGCACTGCACTGGGCAGAAGGGCAAAGAAAAGCCCAGGGCATGATAAGCCCATTGGAATGGGACGCTAAGCATCTGGGATGCTGGATTCACCCTCCAGAAGCAGCAATGTGCCAGGTATTAAGGTTTGAAGGGAGCAAACACTGCATGGAGCATGGGAGCTGCCAGGGGGAGCAGCCAGGGAGCCAGATATGGACCCTACCCACGAAAGGTGTCCACTTGGCTCCTTTGCTCTACCTCATGCAGGTCGAGGATGTCTGGAGGCCAACGGAGAAATGGTGTGACCAGCTCTTCTGCAACGTAATGCCCATGCTGCTTGGGGATGAGGAGGAGGAGCGCGGGAGCAGGCAGCATTTTGATTTGGACACCTTCCTCTCGGATATATCTGACACCCTCTTCACCATGACACAGACGCCCAGCACTCACCAGGCACTCCCCGAGGACGGTAGGTGCCCCAGACCATGCTTCAGCAGGATGTGGAGGAGGAATCTGGATGCTGCCTCTTGGCTTAGCCCCTGAGAGTTACCAGCCATGTCCTTTTGGGCAGGCAGGGTCCCCTGGCATCTGCCCTGCTGGGGCAGGGGGAAGGGATGTTCCTGTCCTGCCCAAACAGGAGCCACCAGAGGAGGGGATGCTTAAGGAGTGTTTGGGCAGGGTTGGATCATTCCCTTCTCCTGTGGCTCTCTATGCATCAGCATATGCTGTCCCAGGGCTGAGCTCCCCAGGGACCACTGGCACCATGAAGGACTTTGCCCCAGCACCCAGGGCAGATCCTGCTTCTGTGGCCGCTCTTTGCTGTCCCTATCTGGCCATGTCCCTGGGGCATCTGCAGCCCCAGACAGGTCCTGTGCTAAAGATCAGCCTTTCACTGGGGTTCCTGGGAACTGGATGAGGCCCTAGAGGTGCTGATGGACAGAGTGGTGGGATGGGACAGCCCTGGCTCTCCACAGGGTAGGCACTTATCTCCCTACGCAGTGATACAGGGGGGCTCTGGGATGACATAGAGGTGTGGCAGCCAGGTAGGTGTCAGGGCAGTGGTGGAAGCAGCCCTCAAGGTGGGTCTTGGGGATGCAGTGGCTGGGCCTTGATGTTCCAGCTCTGCCCTCTTCCAGCGTATGTTGGGAATGCTGACATGATACAGCCAGATTTGGCACCCCTGCAGCCCAGCCTAGATGACATGGACATATCAGGTAAGAGGCAGCCTGGATATGGTACCACATCCCACCCTGTCCCTGCCTAAAATGGGGGGTCACAGATTTGGCCTGGCAGCAGTGGGAGCTGCTGAGGCAGGCAGAAAGCAGACATCCAATGGCATGGGAAAAGCAGCATGGATGGGCAGGGGCTGAGGCCAGAGCCTTGGTCTGCCTGCCTGCCCCTGGACAGAGCCATAGAAGGTCAGAAAGGGCTTGGCCAGGAGCAGTGGGAGGGGATTTCTACAAAAAGAGGGTATTTCCAGGAGTGCCAAAGCCCCTCATTTTGGCTGCAGACAGAGGAAGGACAATTGCCCCCCAGAGGAAGAGGAAACCTCTGGAGAGTAGGTTCTGCTGAGTCCCCTCCTCACCCCACTCCCTAGCCAGCCTGGGCGGTAGGTTTGGAGCTGGGGCCCTGCACTGGGCTGTGCTACATCCCCTGGGAACAAGTCACTGTCCCTGCCTAGAGAAAAACCTGGCACTGGTGTCCAGCTGGGGCAGGGGGCTGCTGAGGGAACACCAGCAAGTGGGCAGCGGCAAACTTCCCCATGCTGCCGTGCAGGCTCTGAGCTGTGAGCGTCCATGCAGTCAGCTGGGACATGTCCTGGTCCCAGCAGTGTCCCCATATGCCAGGGCAAGGCACTGTTGGGGATCAGCTTTGCCCTCAAACATGCCAGAGCTGGTGGCCTGTGCACACTGTGCAGGGTGGGAGCTGGTGGGGGTTGGTGGCTACCCAGCTATAGCTAGTGGCCTCGAGCAGCACCAGCGTCTCCAGACCCCTCTGTGAGCACCCTGGAGCTCCACGGCCCATCTCCACTTCCTCCAGGAGGAGGAAAAAAGGGTACTTGCGCCATATGGCTGCAGGGTGTTGCAAGACCAGATGCTGTTAGGGAGCAGGGCTGGGCACGCTATGTGCCAGGGCAGGTGGTGGCACGGATGCCCATGGAATGGAATCCCTTGGGATGGATGAGGTGGGAAGACTCCTGCCAGCACCCTCTCAACTCATTCCAACTAGAGATGCCATGAGGGTGAGCCGTGCTGGGAAGAGGGTCTATTGCCATGGCTGGTGCTTCACCTTCTGTCCCCTGGTGCCCTAAGCAGGCATCAGTTGCTGGAAGGTGTGACAGCCCCAAGTGGGTCAAATGATGACTGTCTCTTATCCCAAGAGGTCCTGTATGGTGTCACAGCAGCAGCTCCAGCACCTCTCTGAGGGCCCAGCATGGCCTCATGCTCAGCAGGAGATGGCAGGAGCAGGGTGGTGCCTCTCTGAACCAATACATCAGTCAGGTTGGCTTTTTTCCTGGGGAAAGGCCTGTGTTTTGCTTCAGGGTGCTTCTTGGCATGGGATGGATTTTACTGCAGACCACAACATCACAAGGAAACATCCCTTCCTGCTCTGACCATGTCCAGCGCCTCAGCCCAGGGGCACTGCTGGGGCTGGGGAGGGTCCCAAGTCCAGCTCTGGCTCCTGGTCTGCCAGGCTATGGTGTCCAGGGCCAGAGCAGCATCCCGTGGGGTGCTTGGAGACCTGTCAGTGTGAGCTTTGTCCCCGACAGAGCAGCTCCCTGGGTGATAAGGCGTTACATCTGAGCACTGTGTGCACCATGTACCCCTGTGGGGAGAGTGGGGAGAGGAGACTGGGGTGCTGGGTGCCAGCCAACTGAGTTATGTCCCAAAAGTCACTTTTTCAGTAGGGTAGGCAATGGGTTTTCATGGCTTGGGAGCAAGGATCACCCAGCAGCCTCGTGCAGAGCTACACAGGGCAGGCATGCAGGGTGGGCATCATGGGGTCACAGGGCTGTCATTGTGTCGGGTGGTGTGGCAGAGCTCAGTGCCTGTCAGTCAGTGCCTGCAAACCAATCCCCAAATGAGGAAGCGTCTCGTGTCTGCAGCGGGTGCTGGAGTGCAGTATGAGGCAGATGGAGAAGTCGGGATGGCAGAGGCGAGGGAGCAGCCCGGCCCTGTGCCCTGCTGGCACCGTGCTCCAGGTAGGATCTGTGCTGGGTGCTGGGGCTGGGCTGTCCGTCCCACAGGGTGGCAATGCCCTGCTGCACTGCAGGGCTATCCACAAAGCCTGGGACCAGTGCTGGAGGGTCCTTGGGTTGGGAAGGCCCAATCACATTGGAGAGCATCCCCAGGTTTGAGCAGGATACCAAAGGTGTGGTTTGCTGACCACGCAGGCTCTTCTCCCTTGAGCAGGGCTGTGCCCTAGCCATGCCACACTGCCTGGAATGAAACAAGGCAATACGACAGTGAGGAGAAGCATGAGCAAGAGCTATGGGGCGAGGAAGGGGCAGAAGAAAGGAAGGACAGGGCTCCCAGGGACTGCCAGCCACCTTCCATCCCTGTTACACAGTGAGAGGCCAAAGAGGGTCTGACAGGCAAAGTGAGAGGCACAATCAAATCTGACAGTCTAGGTACCACAAATGCCTATAAATACCTGCAAAGCTTCAGTGCTGGTGGCAGGGACATCCTGGTGTGGGCATGGCTGAGGTGGGGGCAGTGTGGGGCTAGACTGCGTCCCAGGAAGGCCAAGCTCCTGCCTGGCAGTACTGTGGCACACACAGAATGCTGGCCTGTGGAGGGGCAGGGATGGCCCTGCCATGCTGCCAGGGATTCACCATGGCTGTGGCAGGGGTAAGGACCAGTCTGAGGGCTGACTGGGACATCTCAGCAGTGGCTCTGTCCTGTCTCACATCAGTGTTCCCCTCAGATGTCAGCGCATAGCATGCTGGAATCATCACCGTGCCCAGTCCCATGGCATCCCACAGTGCTGGCATGTTTGTTTCTCTAGTGTAGATTCAGCGGGGTCTCAGGCCTTTGTTGGGTCCCAGCCAGGGCACCCCAGGTGCTGGAGCCTGGACCACAGGTGGTGCCCTGAGCATGGCTGTGCACACGAGGCAGGCAGAAGTGGCAGCAGGGCCTGGAGGTGGCACTACCAGTGCCAGCCAAGGGCTGGAGAGCACAGCTGGGTGCTTCCCAGAGGAGATGTGAGTGCCTGTCCCCAGTGGCTGCTCAGGCACTGAGTCTGTGCCAGGAGCTGCCAGGCAGCAAACCCAGTGAACTCTCCTGCTCCATCTTACAGGGAAGCATCCAGCAGTGCCATGCCTGTCCCACAGTCATCCTCTCCATGAAAAACCCTCCCTGTGGCCATGCCAGAGGCAGCACTGACACAGGCACTAAGCCAAGGCATTCATGGGGCTGATGTGCCCAGGGAGACAGCTGCCAAAAGTGTGGTGCCGGCCCTTTGTGCTGAGGTGTCTGGGCCTGCGGAAGGACCAGGGTTGGGGGAAGGAGAGAGGAAGGGAGCGGGAGTCGCGGCAGGGTCACGCGGCTTGGCTTCGGGAAGGCCATGGGATGTGGTTAGCCGCAGGCTGCACGCACAGCAGCACTGGAGTGGGCAGCACAGAACTTGCCACCACTCCAGGGGACCAGCCCTATGGCTTGGGAATGCTGTGACCTAATTGTCCAGCCTCTCCACTGTGGCTGCCCCCCAGCTGGGGTGTCACAGTCCCTGCCCCAGCCTGGGGCTGATACAGCAACACACACCCCTGGGAATAGCTCTGGGGCTGGAGCATGTGGAGCTCAGCTGGGTGTCGGGGATGGGGTCCCCACACTTGGTTGGCATTCCAGGTGGGTTTTCCTGCCCCTATGCATGTGGCAATGCTGGCCCTGGGTGCGAATCTGCTGGAGCTGCCCTGGCCCCAAAAAGTGCAGAGTGCCAGTAATAGGGTATGGTTCCACCCCTCATGCCCCAGGGCGTCCCCCTCCTCTCTGGGCAGGTCCGCTTGCCAGTCACTGTGTCTCCACTTGACCCTGCAGAAATCTTCACCAGCCACTGGCCACCCCCATCTCAGACACAACCAGGCTGCCAGGATTCATCCTGCTTCTTGCCCATGGCCGAACCCCTGTTCAGCAGTGGGGGGTCCCTGATGGGTGCTCTGGGTCTGCCTGTGAGCACTGAGGCCCCACTCCTACCTGGCACCCTCCTCCAGGTGAGTGGGATCCCAGCCTGTAGCCTGTGGCTTACTGGTGTCCCAGTCACCTGCCCTGACCCTGCCATGTCTTCTGCAGCCCAGTGGCGCCTCCCAGCTCAGCCTCCACAGCGCCTTCCTGGGCTCTGAGCTGCCCCTGGTGCCCCTGCCCCCTGAACCCCCTGACGTCGCACCCAGCAGCCTCAGTCCCCAGCTCCGACACAAGCCCACACTGCAGTACGACCTCCGTGGCAAGTGCCTCAGCCTGGAGTCACCAGCACCCCACTATCTCCCTCCCATCCAATCTCCCCGGGTGCCACTGCTGAGCCCGGAACCCCCCTTCTCCCCTGCCTCGGCCCCCCGCTCTAAGTTCCCCTATGCCAGTTCACCTGACCCCTCGCTTGTCACCCACCCTGCTTCCCCTGTCTCGAGCCCTTGCTTCACCCCTTATGTCCCAGGGCTGGGCTGTGCCACAGGCATGGGGCCCCAGGAGTACCCCAGCCCTGCTGCCTCCCAGCTCCTGCCCCCTGCCCTGCTGGGCAACCCCAGGTTTGCTCCGCCCAAGGGGCTGCCCCAGGGTGGGGGTAGGCGGCCCAAGGCAAAGCCCAGTGGCACCAAGGCGAGGAGACTACCAGGACACCCCTTGTCCCACCTTCCCGAGCCCAACCCCTGCCCGAGCCAGCTGCTGACTGCAGGTAACAGGGTCGGGGGGCCGTGGGGGGACACAGGGATGAGGTGGGGGGCAGGCTATTGTGGGGATCAGAGCGGGGACTACATTTCTCCCTGGGGCTGGGACACAGGGAATACTGGGCAGGGCACATGGCGGTCTCCATAGTGGGGTAGTTCCAAACCGAGGGGTGAAGCCATGCCTGAGGGATTGCCCTGACTTCAGTGGCCTCAGAGGGAGATGAGGCTCAGCCCCAGGACTTGGCAGTGCTGGGAAGTTCCTGTGTCCCCAGTCTGGTCTCTATGGCCCTGTTGGCACAACGGGCTGGGGGCTCACTGGTGTCCTTCCCTTTATGCTGCTCATGGGTGTGATGGGACAGGTCCCTTGGGCACTGTCATGTCCCTCTGCTTGCTTGAGGAGGGGCCGGGGCTCCCTGCCTGCACGAGGCTCCTGAGAATATCCCTGTTGTGAAGAGGACAGGCACTTCCTTCAGAGATCCATCCCTGTTCTCTGGGGCAATCCGGCAAGGAAGGGGCTGCAGCAGTTCTGGTGCAGGGAGGGGCTGGCTGTCCCCTGGGGCAGGGAAGGTCACCCCAGCCCCAACAGCCCCACGCAGTAGCTCCCTGCTCCCTCAGCCAAGCAGGACCTGGCCCTGGATACCCCTTGCCCAAAGGGTGCAGGACTCATGCCTACGGCCCCTGTCTCCCTGGTAAGCACTCAACCACCCCCTGGGTTGGGAATTGCCTTCTCCTGGCTGCTGGTGAAGGGGTGGACATGGGCTCTGGGGCGTCACACTTTGCTCTGGGCTGGACAGATGTGGAGGGAAGGAGGGGGCACGTGGCTGGGTGGCTGGGGGTGGCAGGAGTTGCCTGAGTTTTTTTCTCCTGTAAAAGAATGAAGGCAGGGTGAGAGACAGCCTACTTGCAGGGCCCCTTTCCTGGGGCCCTGAGGCTGGGACTGCCCCTGCAGATGGTAGCATGGGGCTGCACATCCCCCTTCCCCATCCCCTCATGGGAGTTTTGGCTGCCAGTGCCTGGGCAATGGCCAACCTGGGTGCTGATCCCCCAACTCCCCTTCCCTCTGCCTTCTCCCAGCAGCAGAGCAGTGTCCCCAAAGTCCCTGCCACCTTCCTCTCCAGAATGGCCCAGATGAGCCCAGGGCTGGCTCCTGGCTCCAGCCCTTCCCAAGTGGTGCTGCACACAGTGGGCACGCAGCCAGGCCCTCTGCGAGTCCCCAAGGCAGAGGAGCTGTCCCCCACCTCAGCTTGTGGTGAGTCTGGAGCACCCCAAGGAGTTCCACAGGGCACTGGGTTTCCTGCAGAGAGCTTGGACCAAACACTGTGGGAATTTTCATTTAAATCCTGGCTATTTCCATTTATCCAGCTGAGCTCGGAGGGTTCCTTCTGCTCCCCTTCACCTGCCTCTTTCTCCTTCTTCAGCAAAAGCAGAAATAGGAAAAGACAAAAATGGAGCAAAATGTCGGACTGTGGTTTTGAAACCCCGGAGCCTGGTTTTGGAGCAAGAAGCATCCGCTTTCACCCGCAGAAACCAGCACGGCTTCTGGAAACCAGGCTCTGGTGTTTTTCCCAGTTCAGTTTGGTGCTGCACACCACAACCTTGCTGCCCTTGCAACTCTTTCCAGGCGATTTCCAGCCCAAGAAATGATGGGAATTTAAAATGTCAAATCCCAGATGTTCCCATTTCTAAGCAGCTGTAAAATGAGTGGGATTTGGGATAACGTGTGGTTGGAGGCTGAAGTTGAGCATCCCCATCAGCTTGTCCTGGGGTGGGGGCAGCACTGTGGGATGCCCCTCTCTGCCCGTCCCAGCGCAGGACCCTGGTTGTCATGAGTGCTGTTGCTATCCCTCTCTTCATAGCAGCATCTTCCCTTATTCAGGCAGTGACTGGCCCAAGCCCAGCCAGGCTTCCCCAGGACCCACTGCAAGGCTGAGCACTAACATCTCTCTGCAGCACCCCATGTCCCATCCAGGGAGGCCTGAGTCCAGCAAGGTATGGCAGGAGCTGCCAACTCCATATGCACCCCCCTTTCCTCCTCCCCCCAAGACACCATCCACCCTCACTGCAAGCTTTGGGCCAGCCTGTCCCCAATGAGGCTGGTGGGCCATGGCTGTCCCTGCTGCTGGGAGGTGCCTGATGGCGCTGACCTGCAGCTGGAGAGCCGCCGCATCACACACATCTCCGCTGAGCAGAAGAGACGTTTCAACATCAGGCTGGGTTTCTCCATGCTGCACAGGCTGGTGAGCACACTGAGTACTCAGCCCAGCATCAAGGTGAGCACGCACAGCCAGCCCTGGGCATGCAGGGACACGGCATGTCACCCGAAGACATTGCATCCCTGCTGCGCCCCACAGCACAGAGCTCCTCTCCTGCGCCGCAGCCTGTGGTGCGGGAGGCTGGAGCACACAGCAGGCACACAGTGCGGCTGTGCCAGGGTGGTCTGGGCCCCTTTCCCCTCCCACCCCATGGCCCTCCAGGTCAGCAAGGCCACCACCCTGCAGAAGACAGCCGAGTACATCTGCAAGCTGCAGCAGGAGCGGGCAGCTCTGCAGGATGAGGCACAGCATCTGCGGGAGCAGATCGAGGAGCTCAATGGCTCCATCAAGTAAGAGGGCTGTGGCTGGGGGAGATGGGGGAGCACTGCCTGCTTTGGGGTATCCAGGCAGGGCAAGCAGCAGTGCCAGGACAGCAGCAGGACATGGCAGGTCTCCCTGGAGCACCTCCCAGCTGACTGTCCCTCCTCAAACCCTCTCTGCTGGAGGGCTGATGCGCAAGAGGCAGGATGGAGTGGGGCTAGGTCCCACATCTGCCCTGGGAGGAGGACATTGGCTGGCAACTCTTGCTGAGCCTCTGTGGCTCCCAGCCTCCCGAACATGGCCCCACAACACTGGTTGTGCCCCACAGCCTGTGCCAGGAGCAGCTGCCGGCCACAGGGGTGCCCATCACGCGCCAGCGCTTTGACCACATGCGCAGAATGTTTGACGAGTACGTTCGCTCCTCCACACTGCAGAACTGGAAGTTCTGGATCGTATCCTTTGGGGCCAGTGCCTGCTGCTCCCTCTGACCCTCCACCAGACACCAGGTGCTCTGGTTCATATGCTGCTACTTGGTCTTTGGGGTCCCTCAAGCTCGGGAGGACTTGAGGGCTTTGGGGACCACAGGGAGATGTTTCCCAGCCAAGGTCACATGGTGGGAACACGCTGAGGTGCTGTGGTTAGGAGGAATATTCTGCTATAACAGATCAAAAACATTAGGATAAATGGTCCTCAGGGAGAAGGGAAGTGGAGCTAACTTTTGCAGGGAATTGCTCCTGATGACATGGGGACTGGCTCTGAGAGGCAGCAGACATGGATTGGGAAAGGTCCAGACACAAAGCTGTGGACATGATGGCTTGGTCTTGGTGGTTGCATGGCATACCCTGGAAACACACGGATGGAGAGGATCAAGGGCCAAGGAACCTGTGGGCAAAGGGCTGGATCTGCTCCTCTGTGAGCAGGGATTAGACACACTGGGACTCACTGGCAGAGCCTGTGAGGTCTGAAATCCCAAGTAGCAGAGGGACGAAAGGCACTGCTGCCCATGGTCCTATCCAGCACAGGACATCTGGGCAAGGCAGAGGTGACTTCTGATGCAGAGCTGGGGAGCTCCTTCCTCAGGACATGGGGTATTGTAAAGCCAACATGGGCTCCAGGACACGCTTGTGGTGGACGTATATGTGTGGATTACTGCCTGCACAAAATCACCAGGCTGGTCCCTGCAGGCTGGAAGCAACCGGGGAGCTTATGGGACACACTGGTGTCCTGCCTTGGCCCCGAGCACTTTGCTAGCTGGTTCCCTGACCTGCTCTGGAAGAGATGTCTTCTGTCTCGGCAACTTTTTCAGGCAGCCCCAGCCATGACACGGGTTTTGCATCTCTTCCACTGCCTACCCAGGTGACGCTCATGCCATCACCCCAGGCAGTTTGGGCTAGTGCCAGGTGTGGTGCTGTGCTGGGAAGGCACCCAGCAGGTCTGTTCCATGGCCTGTCCTGCTGCCCCAGCAGTTCTGCTCCATGTCCAGACAAGAAAGTCTGTCCTGCTGCCAAAGGAGGGTGATGCCCACACCTGGGAGGAGTGATGAGACCATCATCATGGCAAAGCTGGTCCTTAACTCTTCTGATCCCACCAGTTCAGTATCATCATCCGGCCCCTCTTTGAGTCTTTCAATGGCATGGTGTCCACAGCCAGCATGGAGAGCCTCACCCAAACATCCCTTGCCTGGCTGGACCAGCACTGCTCCCTCCCAGCGCTTCGGCCAAGTAAGTGGCCCTTTGCCTGGCTGTGGCACCCTGAGCATGTTGGGTTGGCACGGACTGAGGTAAAGGCAGAGGGGGAAAGGACAGGGGTGTCCTGGTGGATGGCAGGGCTGATCTGTGGAATGTCCTGGGGCTCGTGCTCAGTGCTTTCCCGTGCTCCTGTCACACCCACGCCCCAGCTGAGCCGGCAGTGCCCTAACCCCGTGTCCTGGCAGGGCAGGCTCAGCCCTCCCCAAAGCCCCTCAGGGTGGGTTTCCGTTCACCGCATCTGCTGGGGCTGTGGGAGCGACCAGTCCCACCGTTCCGGGGGCTGGAGCGGGGCCAGGCAGCGCCGACTTCCTCAGGATGGGTCACGCCTTCCAGCCCCCTTTCCCCTGTCCCCGCAGCCGTCCTGAGCTCCCTGCGGCAGCTGAGCATCTCCACCTCCATCCTCAGCGACCCGGCCCGCGTCCCCGAGCAGGCGGCGCGGGCGGTGACGGCGCTGGGCCGTCCCGGCGCCTCCTCTTCCTGACTGCTCCGGGGGTCCGGGGTGTCCCACGGGCACCGGCGTGGGGAGCAGGGGCTGTGCGGGGGCTGTCCCACCCGCCCGGTCCCCCTGCAATAAAGGACTTGCTGTCCCACGGACCCCGCGTGGTTCTTCAGCCCCGGGGCCGCTCTGGGCCCGGGAAGGGCGGAGGGGACCGGGACTTGAGGGGGGTGAGACCGGGAGGGGTGAGAGCCGGGACTGGGAGGTGGGGG